>JBAKBP010003694.1:0-84699 GCA_037953745.1 Lithodes maja | reverse complement strand
GATAGGTGTATTAGCTAAGGGCGGATAGGTGTATTAGCTAAGGGCGGATAGGTGTATTAGTTAAGGGCGGATAGGTGTATTAGCTAAGGGCGGATAGGTGTATTAGCTAAGGGCGGATAGGTGTATTAGTTAAGGGCGGATAGGTGTATTAGTTAAGGGCGGATAGGTGTATTAGTTAAGGGCGGATAGGTGTATTAGTTAAGGGCGGATAGGTGTATTAGTTAAGGGCGGATAGGTGTATTAGTTAAGGGCGGATAGGTGTATTAGTTAAGGGCGGATAGGTGTATTAGTTAAGGGCGGATAGGTGTATTAGTTAAGGGCGGATAGGTGTATTAGTTAAGGGCGGATAGGTGTATTAGTTAAGGGCGGATAGGTGTATTAGTTAAGGGCGGATAGGTGTATTAGTTAAGGGCGGATAGGTGTATTAGTTAAGGGCGGATAGGTGTATTAGTTAAGGGCGGATAGGTGTATTAGTTAAGGGCGGATAGGTGTATTAGTTAAGGGCGGATAGGTGTATTAGTTAAGGGCGGATAGGTGTATTATTTGCTTGTTTGTTTCTGTTTTGTTTTAGTTTTTAGTTTCCTCGCTAGACCTCCAACTAGCTTATAAAAACACCCCCTAGACCTCAAGATAAATTTGTACATTTTTCGGTAGAAAAATTTCCCGGCCGAAGGCCGGTTCCTTTTAAAATTACAGGCTCGCTATCGCTCGCCAGGTAAAAATCAATACCTAAATGGCACGAAAAGTCTTAAAATTGACAACGAAAAGCGGCGAAAGGGGCTAAACTCGCCAACTAATTAATGGGCCAAACGTCATACAATCTAAAAGGTAAAGGAGCTCAACACGAGGGAGAAGGGGGACCAGAAAAAGCCAACCATCCCCGAGCATGTCCCAGGGTGTGTGTGTGCGTGTGTGTGTGTGTGTGTGTTATTCACTCACTTGTTCGTCAAGGGGAATCCACGCAATGCGAGCTAAGCTCATTATTATCGCGCCTCCTTAACTGGGAATGTATTGCGTGAAATGCATGTTAAATGTTTATGTATTGTTGGAATGGCTGTGGATATGTGTGTAGTCTGTATTTTAGCCAATTGGCGACATTTGGAAACGAAGGCTTAGGGTTAATCTGTACGGTACCATTCTCACTACGGTACCAGTCTCACCCGAAGGCTTAGGTTGACCAGTAGCTTAATTAGGTTGACCAGCACGATACCCATCTCACCTTGTAACCGATCACCAACCCCAGATGGGACGTCACAACTTCGTCCACTTATACCAGGTTCCTATTTATACTGCTAGGTGAACAGAGGCTACACCGTTAGGAGACTTGCCCAAATGTCTCTTCCCCGCCCGGGTCTCGAACCCGGGACCTTCTGGTTGTGAGCCAGACGCGCTATCAGCACGCCACGGGGAGTGTGTGTGTGTGTGTGTGTGTGTGTGTGTGTGTGTGTGTATGTACTTACTCTAGTTGTAGTTACTCTAGTTGTATTGCGGGAGTGAGCATGCTCGTTATTTCCCGCCTCCTATATGTGTAGGTGTTATATGTATCGTTGGAATGGCTGTGGATGTGTATGTGTGTATGTGTGTGTGTGTGTGTGTGGGGGGGGGGGAATAATCAAATAGGGAGGAGGAAGATGTAGAAAAGAATGTGAAGCAGTTTTATGATAACTGGTTTAAGGGGAGATGGGTCGTTTTTCTGGACCCCCTTCTTCCTCATGCTTAGCCCCATTAGTTATCAGTTTCTAAGACGTTCGGCCCATTAGTTTAGCGATTTTAAGACTTTTCATCACATTTCTTTGTCAATATTAAGATCTTTCGTGCAATTTATTTATTTATTTTTTTTTTCCTATATTCCAACTACTCCCTCTCGGGCATAGGCTGTCAATTGTTTTCCTGTCGAGCGATAGCGAGCCTGCAATATTGTGGTAACCGGCTCCGGACGGGACATTTTCTATCGAAAAATGTACAAATTTAACCTCGTTTTTTGTTCTCTTCCTCTCCCTCTCTCTTTGGCTTGTATCCATTCGGCCCCATTCAGCCTACTGTTTTAAGACGTTTACCCCCATCCAGGTGTCAATATTTTCCTGGCGAGCGGTAGCGAGCCAGCATATATATATACAGTATGTGTTTTGACAGCAAGATCAATTTGTACATTTTTCGATAGAAAAATTTCTCCGGCGAAGCCGGATTTCTGCATACTGTACAATGCTGGCTCGCTATCGCTCGCCAGGAAGAAATCGACACCTGGATGGGGATGAACGTCTTAAAACAGTTGGCTGAATGGGGCCGAATGAATACAAGCCAGGAAAAGAGAGAAAAGGAGAGAAAGATAAAACAAAAAACCGGTTACCCCCCTTAAGCTTAATGCAGGTTTAGGGAGGAATCTAAAAATAAAAAATAAAACAGAAATACATAACTGAACAAATAAATACGCCCATCCCCCCTTAACCCCCCCAAGCAGGACAGGTTGTTTTTGGGGTCACACACATCATATTTAGCGTTCATAAACCCTGCATCTCTGCCGGCGCCGTCTTTTATATCTTATTCTAGCTCTGTTTAACCGATGTTGTGCAGCTTAAGAAGGATCTGTGGTAGTAAAAGATGGTTAACCCCTTCTGTACTGTGACGATGGTTAACCCCTTCTGTACTGTGACGATGGTTAACCCCTTCTGTACTGTGACGATGGTTAACCCCTTCTGTACTGTGACGATGGTTAACCCCTTCTGTACTGTGACGATGGTTAACCCCTTCTGTACTGTGACGATGGTTAACCCCTTCTGTACTGTGACGATGGTTAACCCCTTCTGTACTGTGACGATGGTTAACCCCTTCTGTACTGTGACGATGGTTAACCCCTTCTGTACTGTGACGATGGTTAACCCCTTCTGTACTGTGACGATGGTTAACCCCTTCTGTACTGTGACGATGGTTAACCCCTTCTGTACTGTGACGATGGTTAACCCCTTCTGTACTGTGACGATGGTTAACCCCTTCTGTACTGTGACGATGTTTGTATTTTATTCTAGCTCTATTTAACCGACTTTGTGCAGCTTAAGAAGAATTTGTGGTAGTAAAATAAGGGTTAAGTGAGAGAGTTCGAAGCTTGTTAACTGGAGGCCCTTTGGAAACTGAATACAATCGTCTAATAGTTGCCAGAATAAAGTTAAAAGGACGGCACCGGTACTGCGGCGGTCGAGTGGTGAGCACGCTCACGTGTGAATCTGCTTGACCTGGATTCGATCCCAGCCCAGGTGGACATTTAGTGGGTGTGGTAGTACGTCCAAGGGGGACACCTCGACGACGTATACAGACTAATAACACACATAACAAAGCCACTCCAACAGCTTCCTCTCTCTCCAACACCCCTTCTCCCATCTCTACACTCTTCAGAAAAATAGGAAAAGTAGAATGTAGATACGAGGTGCCGTTGTAAAGGCTTATCCCTCAATACCTTCACCTGACCTGACAAAAACTACAACAGCCTTCACAAGATAGAATACCAGCCATAACTATACTATTGAGAGAGAGAGAGAGAGAGAGAGAGAGAGAGAGAGAGAGAGAGAGAGAGAGAGAGAGAGAGAGAGAGAGAGACGGTGTTGAGAGGTGAGTTTTCTAGGTCATTGAGTCTGGGTTTTTCTAGAGAGCGAGAGAGAGCGAGAAACCCCTAACCTCTATAACTAAAACAAGACTAGAGCAAATGGGCTGTACATTTCCATTCCTGTTCCCTGGCTGACCCTTCCCAAATAGTAAACATATTTGCTCGATGACTCTAGTCGTTTTAGTCACGGGCTATTTCAAACACTAGAGAGAATGGTCTCTCAATTTCCACTCCTATTCCCTGGCTGACCCTTCCCAAATAGTAAAAATATTAGTCACGGTCTATTTCAAACACACCAGGACTGTCAGAGAGAAGTGTATATTAAATGGGGAGGTAGTTGTTTTTTCTCCCTCATGTTTAGTCCCATTTGATTTTTACATTTTAAGACGTTCGTTCCATTAGTTTGGCGATTTTAAGACCTTTCACCCCATTTGTTTGTCAATATAAATACCTTTCGTGCCATTTAGGTGTCTATTTTTACCTGGCGAGCAATAGCGAGCCTGTAATTTTATGAGGAATCGGCCTTCGGCCGGGACAGTTTTCTACCGAAAAATTTACAAATTTATCTCGAAGGGGTGTTTTATTAAGCTTGATGGCGGCCTAGCGAGGAAACTAAAAAATATACTAATACATACATAATTAGACCAACAAATAACCACTACCCCCTTAACACAAAATGCTACATATTAAAGGTGAACTACAGGAATGAACGAAAAAAAGAAAATTAATGCAGGGTCGTTACTTGGCATGAATATACTGTAATATGTATAGTATATGGGCAATATCGTTATAATTCCATTAAACTCCAGTCAAAAATACTGATATATAACGACGTTGGCATTCTCGGCGATCAGCTGGACGAGTTCAGCTGATCGGGCGTGACGAAAGAATAGAGAGAGGCAGGTTGTAAACAACACATGCACTCTTGGACTGTCAGGTCTGTTTTTTGTAATTAATACCTTTCAATTCAATACTCAAGCTCTGCAAAAGATCGAACAACGTCCTGAAGATGTGGTGCACATCAAGAAATAATCCTATCTCGCCAACAATGAACATACAGGCAGTGTTTTCGAGTGTTTATCCTGGTCCAGAGTTAAGGGAGGCCTATTTCTTAATGCAGGTATCGTTTTCTGTAGAATTTATATATTGCGGTCCCTTGACTAGACGGTGATTAAGCCAAATGTTGAGCTGTACACATGCATACAATTTGTAAAGAGTTTCACATCAAAAAGACCACAGATTCACCCATTTCCCATGTCGAGAGTTCCCGCCATTGACATCAGAGCCGGCATGGTAAACACGCCAGTTCTCGCCACATAAAATAAGTTAGATAAGCTATATATCTATGTTGTTAAAACACATTGATGAAAGTTCTGCAGTATCGTATACCTTAAACCAAGCAGATCCCAATGGACATTGTAGTTTGAATAGGTTTCATCCCTGGAATTCACCTTTAACCCGAGAGCGACGCACCATTGATTGTTCAAACTCTCCCGCCAAACGAGGATATTTGGGTTCATTCTCGCCTAAAATCGTCATTTTACCATAAATATCGTTATTATTTATTCTTATGTGCCTATTTTACGTTTAATATGAAGATATTAACATGTAACAGCAATAAAACAAGTGCGAATAGTATTTGGGGGTGAAAAAGATGAATTATTGCCGACCCTCCAGTCATGAGGTGAGAGGCGAACGAGACGTATATCCTCCCTCTTCGAGGCCTGAAGGCAGAGTGATGTCTCTCTCTCACTTACTTTCTCTTCCCACGCTCTCTATATGCGCACTAGACGACCTTGGAACCGGGTTGGAGATATTGGCACGATAAATAAACTGAGTAACAAGGGAATAAGAGGAAAAATAAGTGATAATGGAAGGAGGGGGTTTTGACACATGTGGAGGAGTGATAGAAGGTATGGAGGGAAATTATCTCACTTAATCACATATTCCTTCGTTTTGAGTGCTACTGGGGTAATTTAAAAGGCTTTTTTTAGGCCTTGGATCTTTATAAGAGTCCCGTCGCCTTTCACCACCAAAACCTCTTAACCTCTGAAGTGCGCACGGGGGTAAATGAAAACCTCCCCCTGTGCTGACGTATTTGAGGTTTTTCGTCACTAAAATATTCATTGTACCATTAATAGCATTAATAATTATCCATATGCGCCTATTATGGGTTGATTATAAAGGTATTAACCTGAAACAACAATAAAACGAGTGAAAACAGCGTTTGGATGGTCAAAATCGGAGATATAGACCGCGAGTTGTATAATGTATGGGTGAGGCAAGCTACCTTCCCGCCCATTTTCCCCAAGGCCACTGCGACACAGTCGATCGATACTCTCTCTCTCTCTCTTGCACTCGATTGCTATCAGTGATGACAACACCCTGCTTGCAACTCGCTAATGTTAGCACGAAAATATACCTCAGAATAAGGGAATAATAGGGAAAATAGGTGATAACTGAGGAATAGGAGGAAAGTGGGGAAGGAGGGGAGGTAGAGGACTGAGATTTTGCATGGCCCAGGGGCCAAACAAAAATAAAAAAATAAAAAAATAAATGTTTTTTTTTTTTTTCGATGTAAAAAGTTGATTTTTAGTTTTACTTACTCAGGAGAGTCTTCCCGCAGTCCGCCGGGGGAACTCTTAAGAGTCTTCCCGCAGCTCCCGGGTTAAGGGGAGGCAGACCGTTTTTCTGGACCCCTTTCTCCCTAATGTTTAGCCCCACTAGTTTTGAGATTATAAGACATTTGGCCCATTAGTTTGGCGATTTTAACATCTTTCACCCCATTTCGTTGTCAATTTTAAGATCTTTCGTGCCATGTAGGTGTCGATTATTTCCTGGCGAGCAGTAGCGAGCCTGTAATTTTAAGAGGCACCGGCCTTTGGCCGGAAAATTTTTCTACCGAAAAATGTACAAAATTATCTTGAAGGGGGGTCTAGGGGATGTTTTTCTAAGCTTGATGGAGGTCTAGCGAGGAAACTAAAAAAAATATATGAATAAAGGAATTAATAGATCAAACAAACGGTCAGTCTCCCCTTAAGAGTGTCCTCGCCATCCCGGGTTAAGAGCATGGCTATCGTGGAACTGTTGATTTAGACTGATCCTCCTCTGTGTTAATTATTGGGCTACAGACTAATCAATCTCAATCAATCCTAAGCTTCATAAAATCATCTAAGTGTAACTGAAATCAAGTAAATAACACGTCACCAGTACTGAACGTCACCAGTACTGAACGGGTGAATAATAATAATAATAATAATAATAATAATAATAATAATAATAATAATAATAATAATAATATGTATTCAGTTGATAGCGATGTTTACCAAAGTATATACAAGGTGTCGATAAATACTTTGATGTTTACGGCTCCAACTTCCTTCCTAACCATTGTGTTTTCCTTCCAGTCATGCAGTGCGGGTTTGCGTTCCTGGAGGCTGGGGCGGTCAGGTCCAAGAACACCACCAACATCCTTATCAAGAACATGTTGGACGTCTGTGAGTTGGGTTCCAGTTCAATTCAACACTTGCGAGTTTCGGGCTATAAGGAAGTTCGGCCTGTAAACATCGATATTAAACACAAATACAGTAATTGTGTAGGTTTCTTATTTGGCTTTATGTATTTATAAAATTACTAAAACCGTATTATAGCTGGTTATTCTGCTAAATATCGATGTCTACAGCTCCAACTTCCTTATAGAATGAAACTTATAAGTAGTCAATTCACTTGCTTGGTCGATATGCAGAAGGCTCTAAGCCTGCATGAGGTGCGAGGTTACGAATGGAAGGCTTAGGACAAGGATTGGGAAAATGTTATAAAACAAGCCTTTAATGCAGCATTATTTCATGATTGGTATGATTCTGGATTGGCTATAAAATCAGTTATGGGTCCTGGTAGATTTTGATTTACCACAGCATAGTATATCATCAATAATAATGAGCTATTCTTTGGTGTTATAATGTTGTATCTGTTGTTGAAATAACTTTGAAAAGTTGACAGAATGAATATAAACACCATATGAAGAGGAGCACGTATTTACAACGTTTCGCAGATAGCTTCTTCAAGTCACTAACTATTAGTGACCTGAAGAAGCTATCTGCAAAACTTTGTTAATAAAGTGCTCCTCCTCATATGGTGTATATATTCTTTGTATTTATTGTTGTATTTTCTTTATTTACTATATTTAATTTTATTTTTCAGTCATTGGAGGAATAGCATACTGGTTGGTGGGGTACGCGCTGGCCTTCGGTTCCGGCAACAAGTTCTGCGGGACGACTGACTTTGCCCTGGTTGGTGTGCCGGACGACCAGCTGGCTTTCTGGTTCTTCCAGTTCGTCTTCGCGGCCACCACTGCCACCATAGTCTCGGGGTCCATGGCCGAGCGCTGTGCCTTCATCGCTTACCTTGTATACTCTTTTGTTCTCACTGGTAAGATTAAATTATGATACTTTGACAGGGGAGTAGCTTTCTAAATCAGACAATTGGACTGTGCTAGTCATATTTTTTGCAATTATGGGCTAAAGTTTTAAGTAGTTGAACAAAGCTTATTTACAAATTGTTACCCATTTGCGATTCATTGGTTACAGTAGATACTACTTGAAATATTAAGTTATGGAAGTATGTAGTCTAGTGTATTCTACAGTATCTATGATCAGATTATAATATTTAGAGAGGACCTACGTTTTCTACAACATTAACTAATAACTGCTCTTTCCAGCTGTGGTATATCCCATTGTCTCTCACTGGGCCTGGAGTGCTGATGGCTGGCTACACGCAAACTCCGGGTCCAGGTACCAAGATTTTGCTGGGGCGGGGATGGTGCACCTGACGGGAGGGGTCGCAGCGCTCACGGGGGCAGTCATCCTTGGACCCAGACACGATAGGTTTGCTGAGAACGGAAATGGTGTTCGAGGACACTCGATCCCGGTGAGTGGAGGAGGGATATGTGTGTTTTCCTACATAAAGAGGAGGGATAGGTGTGTTTTCCTACATAGAGAGTAGGGATATGTGCGTTTTCCTACATAGAGCATAAATTCTGAAATTGAGTTTCTGGTTTAACTGTCAATATTTTTTAGCATTTGCTCCTGAGAATTAACCCTTAATTGGCGGCGCGCAACTTATGTCGTATGAAATAAATTTGGACTAAGTGGCGGTCCACAATTTATGTCGTGTGCCATTTTCAGCACGTAATGTTGCAGAGAGAGAGAGCTGAGCGGTGTGAGGAGCGTAGTAAGGCTATGACCGCCGCCCACCACCGCGGTGGGCCAACTGAAGTGAAAACCACCCTTCCATCCCCCCTCACACTCGCTACACAGGGAATTATGTAGGGAAAGTACCTAATTACATGGTTTTTGCACTCGTGTTGCGCGATCGTTGCAAGAAAACCAGTGGTCGTACAAGCATGGTTGGGGTGTTATTGGAAAGCTCTGTTTATGCCCTTTCAGGGATAGATACTTGTTTTACGCTCTGGGTCTTATTTAGGCATGAACATGATCACGTAAACAACCCTATTTAGGGTAAAAACACCTCGCTGGGCGCTACAGTCAAATAGACCACCTAGCCCGCTAAATAAGGGTTAATGACGCCATATTCAAAGTCAGTTACCATAAGACCAAAGATTGACTTAAAGATACCAGAACATTGCCAAGGCAAGGATCATACACCTATCAGGTTGGTCGTGGCATTTACCGGAGCAGTCATCCTTGGTCCAAGATATAATAGGTTTACAGAGAATGGAAGGGGCCTCAGAGGGCACTTGATACTGATGATTGAAATAAATGCCTTTGACTGTGTTCGCTCGATTAACTTTATATTTGCTATGCTAATTACTGCTAGGGATGGAAGTAATATCACAAGACACTCAATTCCGGTGTGTGGTGTGTGTAGAAATTAAGATAAATATGATCCCAACTGTGTTTCCTTGCTGCCATTAAATTTAGAGCTGATCAAAAGTTGCCAAAAAAGTGCTTCTGTAATTCATCCTTCACAAGCTCAAACAGAGAGATCACTATTACTTTCAATTTATCCCAACTTTCAAGGAACTGGAATTCTCGAAAAGGGCTCCAGTCCTGATGCTATTCTTGACTTACAGTGTGCTGGCTTAATATTCCAGAAGGGTTAATAGCCTCTGAAGTCCTATTTTAACTAACTAACCAACTTTCTTTCCTCCCAAAGTTGGCAGCACTGGGCGGGTTCATTCTTCTCTTCGGGTTCCTGGCGTTCAACGGAGGGTCCCAGTCGTCCATCAGCCAACCTGGTGATGCTGGCGCTGTAGCTCACGCCATCGTAGTTACTGTGGTGGCCGGCTCCTGTGGGGGCGTTAACGTCTTGTTGGTGTACAGGTGGGTGGAGGTACTTATGATTGTGACTGTACTTGCATAATTCACGTCATCGTAGTTACTGTGGTGGACCGTGGCCGGCTCCTGTGGGGGCGTTAACGTCTTTTGGTGTACAGGTGGGTGGGGATTAGTGTTTCCAATTTAGCTACTTCCCACTAGATCTAGAGGTAATTACTTCGATTTAGGCACATTTTATAATTCAGCAACATGAATTCTAGCGATATTCTGGAGATTTGAGCCATTTAAGAGTGATATTGTAGTGACTGTGCTGTTATTCTAGTGATATCTGGCTTTTGTTTACTATCAAGCGGACGTGATTTGGCAACCCTGGTGGGGGTAACTTATGATTGTGACTGTACTTGTGTAATTCATGTTATTGTGGTGACTATTTTGCTTATCTTTCTCTCTTGTAACTCTTTGTAACTCTCTCATCAGAGCTGGCGTGTGTGGTCGTCCCTCCACCTGGTCCTTCCTGGTGGCTCTAAACGGGGCACTCACGGGGATGGTATGTATGGGAGATCCTTATTGTTAACACTAGTACCAGCAACGAATGTCACCCGTCACTAATACTGAAGCCTTGTTATCTACTAATATCAAGTGGGAGCCGCTAACATGACTTGAAGGCAATACTGCTAGGTGTTGATAACCCTGCACATTTCTACCCTAACCATTCACGGGCCACCCACGCTCACTCAGTTACTCCTCAGCTTTCGTGGTGGGAGGATGTTGTCTCACCGCGGATGAGTCATTTTGTCCAGAATGGCTGGTATGGAGGGGATACATAAATTGGAAAAATACTCAGGTTTAGTATGGGTTAGCCCCTTTAGTACGATTACCACAGTTTTAATTTTCTCGGGCTACAAGCAGACTGTTATTTATGAAGCTTAGGAAGGGACTTTAAGACTGATATGATTAATAGAGATTGTGTTTGCACCTTTGGTTCCTAGGGTTCATTCTTAACCCTCTCAAAATTCGATAACACAATTCGTTATATCATTAGATTATTATATTCAGTTTAGGAAGAATCTGTAGAAATGTAAGGGGTCATAACCAACTCAATTTTGTTCTATGAGTGAGGGAGGCAAAAGGCAAAACTGCCTGTGACGAGTGCCTCCCTCAGAGTTGAAAGAATGACAGGGCCAAAATCAAGGGACGTTCGAGCCAAAATGCCTGGACACACAGAGTTTGAAGCAATTTAAGTCTTAGGATGAGGGAAAGACTGATTCTGGGAGAGAGTTCCAGAGCTCAGCTGTTGAATAGAAGAAAGTTTGAGAATAACTTTTCACTCTTGGGTTGGAGAGTTACACAGAGAAGGGGTGGGATTGTGTTGCAAGACGGGTGCTACATGCTCTACGAAGAGGGGGTGGTATACACTGAGAAAGCTCTGAGGAACACTGATTATTGTAGTAGCGATAGAATAGTGAGAGAGATGCAACATTGCGGTGAAGAGAGAGAGACTGCAAAGAATTGGTGAGTGGACGTGAGTTAATGAGACGGAAGGCTTTCTTTCTACTTTGTCTAGAAGTGCTGTGTGAGAGGATGCTCCCCACACGTGTGAACAATACTCAATACAAGGATGCACAGCTGTGCCCCTGTACAGAGAAAGAAGCTGTGCAGGGGTAAAGAATCCCCGGAGGCGGTTGAGCACACCCAGCTTCTGGGAAGCTGTTTTAGTAAGAGTGGTAATATGATCTTTCCAAGAGAGATTAGAAGAAAAAGAGACACCAAGAATATTAAGAGAAGATGAAGGGTTAATTTGTGTGTTGTTGAAGAGTACCGGTAAGTCATAGTTTTCTGGAAGGGGGCGACGAGTAGACAGATGGAGAAATTGAGTTTTGGAAGCATTGAAAATAACAATACAAGGTTTTCTCTGCCCCAAATAGAGATAGTAGAGAGATCAGAATATGGGTGCTTTATGGTCTCCTTAATTATTATGCAGCTTACTCCCAAAGATCCACCCTTAACAGAATATTATCATCTAATGATAGCCAGAATATACTGCTTAGATGCATCATAATCTTCAAGGGGTTAAGCTGAATAAAATCGTCCACTGGTAGCCAAGATACGACTAAAATGTCTCTATGGTACTGAAGGAACTGAATGAAGTACCCGTATAATGGACTAACTTCGGACAAGGTGGCATACTTCGGACATAACTAGATGAACTATATTAAGGGGGGTCACCTGTTTTTTTTCTTCTCTTACTCTCCTTTTCTCTCTTTCTCTGGCTTGTAGCCATTCGGCCCCATTCAGCCAACTGTTTTAAGATGTTTATCCCCATCCAGGTGTCGATTTCTTCCTGACGAGCGATAGCGAGCCATCATTGTATGGAGAAACTCGGCTTCGCCGGAGAAATTTTTCTATCGAAAAATGTACAAATATAGCTTGCTGTCAAAAGAAAATATATATATGCTGGCTCGCTACTGCTCGCCAGGATAGTATTGACCCCTGGATGGGGGTAAACGTCTTATTTAAAACAGTAAAAAAAGTGTAATAGTAAATATATACAAAGGAAAAGGGGACGCGTTAGATAGAGAAAATTATAGGGGCCTGAAAATGCTTGACCAAATCATGAAGGTCTGTGAGAGAGTCCTTGAGGGTTTGATCAGGCAAAGCATCTCTATTGATGATATGCAGTTTGGTTTTATGCCAGGACGGGGTACAACCGATGCTATCTTCATAGTCAGGCAGATACAGGAAAGATACTTACTAAAAGGCAGGGATCTTTACTTTGTATTTGTAGACCTGGAGAAGGCCTTTGATAGGGTGCCTAGAGATGTTGTGCAGTGGGCTATGAGGAAACTTGGTGTGGAAGAGTGGCTGGTGCGTGTGATAATGAAGATGTATGAGGATTCGCGAAGTGCGGTGAGGGTGAAGGGTGTACTGAGTAATGAGTTCGCAGTCCGTGTTGGAGAATAATAATAATAATAATAATAATATTTATTCAGTTAGCAATTTACAGAGTTGGTACCACATAGTATGTTATAAATATGACATGTACCAGCCTTGCATAATTCCAACTAAGGATAGCCCAATAAGGCCGTTAGGCGTATTTCCATTGGGGTCCTTGGGGTTCATCAGGGTTCAGTGTTAAGCCCCCTCCTCTTTATTATGGTCTTGGAGGCACTGTCTAGAGTTTTTAAAGGTTGACTCCCGTTGGAACTGTTTTATGCAGACGATTTAGTCCTAATAGATGACAGTATGCAAGATGCTGAGGCCAAATTCAGAGAGTGGAGAGAGGGCATGGCGAGCCAGGGTTTAAGAGTCAATATTAACAAAACCAAGGTTATGCATTGTAGATTGAGACGAGGCAATGTGGAAAAGAGCAGTGCATACCCATGTGCAGTGTGTGGAAAGGGAGTGGGCGTTAACTCAATTAAATGTAGCATCTGTCGATGTTGGGTACACCATGGGAGTAAGCGCTGTAGTAGATGTGACGCATGTCGAGTATGAGCATGCTGTACAGAACGCCCAGTCAGGCCCCACCCTCGCTAGGATCGTCAGGGCGGGAACTTTGGCTGTGGTCTGTGTAGAGTTTCCTAACTCAGTTTATGTGAACCGTTGTACTATAAGTATTATCATTATGTATTTTGTTTTCTTCTAAGTCAACGAGTTCTATTTTATATCATTAGATATAAGTATTGTGTGTGGGACTTATATACAATGATGAGAGAGAGAGTTATGTAACGACGGCCAGTGAGCGCGCCACGAGGTGTGTAGGCCTCACTCCCTCCTCCCTCCTCCCTTCCTCCCTCTCAGCGCGTGGGAAGTTCTTTGTCGATCCCAGATTGAGAGAGAATATGACGTCATGATTGCCAGTGGGCGGTCCTTAAGTAGTTTGAGATATGCCGCTAGAGGGCCGAGTATAAAAAGGAGAGGTCCTCGCCACAATTCTTCAGAACTCATCAGGCAAAGCGACTTCTCATATCCCTTGCAACTATCCATATTCTTCCGACTGATGTGAACTTTCTCTACTCTCTGACCAGCCTATCTTCTTCTCTTCTCGTCCCTGTTTAACCTCCATGACCCCTTTGGTGCAGATTTAGTCAGCCAAAGTATTATCGCTTGAGTTCTCACGAGATAAGTGCCTGTTAGATAGCCTATTTTTGGAAGGGTTAACTAGAATAGGATTGATTGATGTTTGTTGCACTCGTATATGCATTTCCCTGTGTGCGATTATTCATGTTCCTGTTTTCTGCTGGTTTAGGCAATGCTAGACTGGGATAGGGTTTCTGAGTTGTGATTTCCTATGAGTACTAGGTTGCGGTTGAACCAGTACAATTGCAACGGAGACGTGGAACGCCTAGGTGGTCCTTCTGACTGTGTACCGTGGGAGTTTAGCACTGTGTTGCGAGTGAGGGCTTTTGCCTGTGCCACCCAACACTGTGTTATCTCATTTGCTTGACTTTGAGAGGATCGCCAGGAGAGAACCAGATACTAGTGATCTGGATCTCTCAAGAGAGCATCCCGTCAATTACCGTAATTTGGCCGCACAGTCTTAAGGACCTCGCTAGGCTACGAGCCGCTTGCTCAGCCTTTGTCTCTTAACCTTAGATATCCCAGCTAGACTTTGCTCGACCAGCAGATACAGCATAGTATTGAAGCTTCTCCTTATGTATATTATTGTTTAAGCACTATTGATTTCATGTGTGGCACGCTTAGCTACTTCAGAGATTAGTGGCCCACGAGCACAATCTTAGTAGGCTATTGCCAGTGCATTGTCGGAGTACTTCTTCTTAATGTTTGCCATATCCTATTGCTTATTCTTATAATTCTTCTTATGTCAATTTAAAGCCTTTAATTACCAGTGAGTTATTCATTAAATTGCTGTTCAAAATCCGATACTTACTTCTTATGAGTATTCGAGAAGCATCTAACTTATCAGAAGATTCCTTGCTTGATGCTCGAGGACTATTGTTTAACGTAACGTAATAGTGCCGATCCGAAGTAGAGGGTGGAGGACTTCTTAAGTTCTTAGTTCAAGGGTGGATTACTTCGGCTTCGGCCAACACTATTCTTTAGTGTTGTAGTACTTTCTTCTTTGTTTGATTGTTGACCAGACTAGATAACTCCCGTCTTGCTATTAGTCTGTTGTGTGAAACGCTAGTACCGAGTTCTTGTATACCCCGTTATAGCAGATAGAACTCTGGAGGGTAGTGGCGTTTTTTGTTCGGCTGGCAGTACTCTGGGGTTGGGATCGTGTGTTTCCGTTGTGGCAGCGAGCCATACTCGAGTCCTGTGTAAGAGCCCTAGTGTACCCGAGTGCCCGGTCGTAACAAATGGCGACCTTGCTTAGGATTTTGTGAACAGTATAATTTTTTGCAGAGTTGTACAACATTTGTTTGTTCGTACTTTAGCGTACATATTGAAGAATATTTTTTTTTGTAAGGCAATTAGGAGAGCATTTAAGAGACTCCAGTTAATTTAGTAATTAGTGCTTGCATAAGGGAGTTTAACACTTTTGTCTCGAGAATTTTTTGGTGAACTTCAGTATGTCGGGCCCTAGTACTGACGAGGAGCGAGAGATGCTAAGTGAGGAGGTGCCGTTAGTAACTAGTGAGGAGGATGCTAGACTTTTTGTGAGTAAGCAGTACCACGTGACGGAGGAGAGGCTGACTGGGGTGAATGTTTATGGCTTGCACCTGATAGCCAAGGTTTTGGGTCTATCCAATGTAGGAGGGATGTCCAAGGGGGAGCTGATTTCCTGGGTGTTGCGTGGGCGACATGGGGTTTCGGAGGAGAGGGCGTTTGGGGGGGTTCCTCCCCAGATCCCCTCTCACTCGACTCCCACAGTGCCGTCCACTCAGTTGCCGGAGGTCAGCACTCTCCCACAGAGGGATGAGAATTGGAAGATTGGAGTGCCCTCGGGCGGTGCGTATGGTGGTTCCCCAGTTCTTGCCCCCCCTCCTTCAGTAGTGGCAGCTCCCTCTTCCGGCCTGTCTCCTGAGATGATATTTAAACTCGAGCTTGCTAAAATGGAGAATGAGGCTAGGAAGCAGGAGATGGAGAATGAGGCTAGGAAGCAGGAGATGGAGGCTGAGTCTAGGAGGTATGCAATCGAGGCTGAGTCTAGGAGGTATGCGATTGAGGCTGAGTCTAGGAAGCAGGAGAATGAGACTAGGAGGCACGAGGATGAGACTAGGAGGCACGAGGCTGAGCTTAGATACGACTCCGAGAAATATTGTGCTCAGATAGACTTAGATAAGACTCGTGCAGAGTCGACAGGGATTCGGATGGGCCGGGAGGGCCAAGTAAGAGAACAGTCCTTGTCTCACTTAGTCAAATTGGTGCCGGCATTTAGTGAAACTGAAGTCACAGAATTTTTTAATCGTTTTGAGAAGAAGTGTAGGGAGCATAATTGGCCTGAAGAGAAGTGGGCAGCTCTGGTCTCCTCAAGACTTACGGGTAAGGGTCTGAAGGCTTATGATGCACTGCCTTTAGAGTCTTGCATTGACTACCCAGAATTGAAGAGAGCTGTCCTACGGGCATACGAGTTGCAACCAGAAACATATCGATTGAAGTTTCGGGGTGTTACAAAGACTAGGGAGGCGACCTTTCTTGAACATGCCCGGGACTTAAAAGATGCACTTACAAACTGGACACGTTCTGAGAAAGCTGAGACGGCCGAACAGTTGACTGAGCTGTTTCTGCTCGAGCAGTTTTATAAGTGTACAGGTGCAGAAATGACTTTAACTATTAAAGAAAAGAATCCAAAAACTCTACAGGAGGCAGCTGAGATGGCTGACCTCCGGCTATCATTAATTCGTGGGTGCGGGTCTGCCCAGCGTAGTGAGGCAGGTAACAAGGGGCGTGACGCCCCACCCCCCCGAGTTAGTAATATATCTTATGCAAACAAGTACAAGAGTTATGATACCAAGACTGACCGCAAGACTAGCACCGTCCCATTTAAGAAGGGGCCGGGCCCTTCCCAGTACCAAGGGAAGCCCAAAGGGGAGTTAGAGTGTTATCAATGTCATAAAAAGGGGCACTTTGCAAGAGTCTGTCCTAGCAAACCACCTACAGCAGCTGTGTCTTTGGCCTGCAACATTGGTGTGTCTCTGAAGCCTTCTGAGTTTGCCCGGGGCAGTTCGTCAGAGGCTGAGGCACAGCCAATGCAGAAGCACCTGGGAGGCTCGAACCCTGCTCAGGATGTTTTTTGCGACCATAGAGGACGGGGTTGCGTGATGTGGGCGGGGCGCAAGCATGGAGTAGAGGTCTTGCGTGATACAGGTGCTTCCCAGACTTTGATGAAAAACTTGACTGGCTACCCTATAAATGCGGCTCGGGTGGTGGTGGTGCAGGGTATTAATGCAACTCGGTCATACCCGCTGGTGCGGTTGGAGTTGGAGGTGGATGGTGTGGCACGTGAATTGGATGTTGGGATTGTGGAGAAACTGCCAGTGGAGGGCGTCGACCTTCTTCTCGGCAACGACTTTGCAATGCCCGCTTCTGAGGTTCTACCCTTAGTCGTTGCCGAGAGGCCGGCCGACGTGAGTAGGGAAGAGCGAGAGTGGGTCGAGCGGTGCCAGGCACAACCCATGGCGTGTGCTGTCACCCGAGCTCGGGCAGCTAAAGTGTCACCGCCTAGTCCTCCGTCTTCAGACCAGCAGAGGAACGATCAACAGGAGGAGGCTAAAGCTGGAGTTGGTTTTAAGAGTTTTGACTCGGCGGCTCTCCTGGGTGATTCAGTATTAGCACCATTACTTAGTTCTGGAGTAGCCCCTGGGCCTGTCATCGAGAGTGACGAGGCTGGGCCTGACGAGTCTCCACGACAGCAACGTTATGAACATCGAGAGAGACAGAGGGAGCAGCTCAGTATCGGGGAGGGTCATGCATTGCTCCGGGAGCAGTTAGATCGCTTGGCACCCTCAGATATACGTCGGTTGCAGCTGGAGGACCCTGAGCTCCAAACGTGTGCTAATGGAGCTGTGGAGCTCGACGAGGACGGTGATGCACAGCCGGGAGATTTTTTTTATTTAGATGGCATCCTGTATCGGCGTTTTCAAGACCCTAACCGTAGCTGGAAGATGGGGTCCGGGGTAGTGGACCAGTTGATGGTGCCGCGGGAGTGCAGGGATAGCCTACTGAGTTTGGCGCATGACACACCGCTGGCAGGACATTTGGGGGTAAGAAAAACGGTGGCGGCTTTGGGGAAGTTGTTTTGGTGGCCGGGGATGAAGTCTCATGTGCAGTCCTGGATAAACTCATGTGATATTTGTCAACGGGTCGGGAAACCAAACCAAGTTATTCCTAAAGCTCCGTTGCACCCTATTCCTGTAATTGGGCCACCTTTTAGTAAGATTGTTGTTGACATGGTTGGTCCCCTCCCTCCCACAAAGGCTGGTAATAAATTTTTGTTAACCATCATGGATGTTGCCACTAGATACCCCGATGCATACCCCATGAAAAACGGCATGGCTAAGACGGTAGTCAGTAACTTGTTGTGGTACTTTTCAAGGTACGGGTACCCGGAGGAGATTCAGTCTGATCAGGGGTCCAATTTCACCTCCAATCTCTTTAAGCAAACAATGCAACAGCATGGAATACGGGCGGTGGTATCGTCAGCGTATCACCCTGAGAGCCAAGGGGTGCTTGAGCGGTGGCATGCCACCCTTAAAAGCATGCTCAGGTGTTATTGTGCTGATAACGGAAGAGATTGGGATCTTGGATTGCCGTATGTACTGTTTGCTGCTCGGGAAGTGCCTGGTGAGAGCCTGGGATTTAGTCCAAACGAGCTGATTTTTGGACACCGAGTCAGGGGCCCCCTTAATATGCTGCGGGAAATTTGGGAAGGAACTGTGCCGCCTTGTTCCTTGTTGAAGTATGTGTTTGAAAGCCGTGAGCGCATGCTTAAGAGTCTGGAGATGGCAGGTCGGAATTTAACAGGGTCACAAGCTTTAATGAAGGACAGGTATGATCGCAAAGTGAAGCTCCGGGAGTTCATTGTGGGACAGGAGGTGTTGATTTTGTTGCCTTTGGTGGGTAACCCCTTGTCGGCGAAGTATACTGGACCCTATAAAATTGTGGAGAAAATTTCGGACCTAGATTACCTTGTTGCCACTCCAGACAGGAGGAAGAAGAATCAGTTATGTCACGTGAACCTGATAAAAGAGTATGTGAGGCGCCCCTCTGAGCCTCTCACTGTCCCTGTGTTGGATTGTTGCGGCCGTGGTGGAGAAGGAGAGGGGGACAGTCAAGCTTCAGAGGAGGATAGCTGGGATCACCATGTTTCAGCGGATCAGTGGGCGGGGAACTCGAGCCTAAGGGCTGACGAGGCTATAGCCCATTTGCCTGAGCCGCAATTTGAAGCTATCCGTCAGTTGCTCGGTTTATACCCCACTGTATTCGCTGAACATCCAGGCCTCACTACTCAGGCTATGCATGATGTTGACGTGGGGCACCATCTACCCTTTAAGTCAATCCCATACCGTGTGCCCCCCATAAAACTACCCGCTCTGAGGGATGAGTTGGAGTATATGCTCGGTAGAGGGTTGATAGAGAAAGGTACCGTTAAATGGACTTCCCCCGTAACACTGCAGCCTAAACCAGATGGCAAGGTACGCTTCTGTATTGATTTCCGTAGGCTAAACGGTTTGACTCCAACTAACCCATATCCTCTTCCTCGGGTTGATGATAGTGTTGATAAAATTGGTAATGCTCGGTTTTTGTCTAAAGTTGATTTAGTAAAAGGTTACTGGCAAGTACCTTTGTCCGAGCGCGCTAAAGAGGTATGTGGTTTTGTGGTGGACGGGAGTACTTACCGGTGTAATGTTATGCCCTACGGACTTAAGAATGCACCAGCAACGTTTCAGAACCTGATGAATGAAATTGTCAAGGACATTCCAAATTGCACCGTATACTTGGACGATGTAATCATTTATGATGACGACTTTGAGAGTCATTGTGAGCACCTGGAGACCTTGTTCCGGAAACTTAGTGAAGCAAGTCTGGTAGTAAATTTGGCAAAGTGTGACTTCGTAAAAGCCACTGTGCAGTACCTTGGGTTTGTAGTGGGAAGGGGACAGGTGTGCCCTCCTCAGAACAAGGTACAGGCTATCAATAAATTTCCGCACCCAACCACCAAGAAGCAGATCATGAGATTCTTGGGTATGATAGGCTACTACAGACGCTTTATAAAAGGTTACTCCACGGTGTTGGCACCTCTCACAGATTTGTTATCAAAAGACAAAAAGTTTTTGTGGGCGCCTGAGTGTGAAAAGGCTTTTAATTTAGTGAAGCATTTGCTGTGTACTCACCCGATACTCAGGGCCCCAGACTTTAACAGGCCTTTTCAGCTGGCAACAGATGCTAGTGGTGTAGGGGCTGGTGCCGTCTTGCTACAGACAGACAATGAAGGTGTGGAACACCCAGTAAGTTTCTTTTCTAAGAAGTTCAATGCTGCACAAAAGAACTATTCTACAATAGAAAAGGAATTACTGGCGATTGTGCTGTCACTCAGGCACTTCGAGGTGTATGTTCCAGCCTATGGCCCAGTCGTGGTTATCTACACTGATCATCACCCTTTGAGATTCCTAAATCAATTTCACAATCGCAATATGAGACTGACCCGGTGGTCATTGATGTTGCAGGAGTATAACCTGGACATCCGGTATATTGCGGGATGTGACAATGTGATTGCGGATTGTTTATCGAGGGTAGATGATCAGTCGTAGGCTATCACAGGTGTATGATCCCGAAGAGATTGACACACGGGTAGCCTCCTGCTTTGGTTTGAGTAGTATTTTGCGCTTGGTGCTTGTTGGCTCGCGGTTGTAGCCCAGCGTACTGGGTCGTAAAGCAGGATTGTTGAGCGTTTGGTATAGAAGAAAATAGGCTGCCCTTATAGTGCAGCCGGAAAAAAAAAATATTAAAATATAAAAATCATATAAAAACTCTTTCTTTTTGATATAGATAATTGTATAAGTTTGTCATAGCCTATAGTGTTTGAGTAGTCCACGAACTATCAAACGGCTGAGCTGCTGTGGGCTCGCTCTGGGAGCATGATATTATGTCTTTTACTATTGTTGGGAGGAGTTATGAAATGTGATTTTTTTTTTTTTTATAAGATGTGTTTTAGTGATAAACTCAGCGTTGTTTTAGTGCCATGCGGTCGCTGGGTGTGAGGGGTTTGATGGGGTTCTGTATATCAGATTTTAGCTCAGGGTTGAGCAAGTAAAATCTTGGGGGAGGTGTGACGCATGTCGAGTATGAGCATGCTGTACAGAACGCCCAGTCAGGCCCCACCCTCGCTAGGATCGTCAGGGCGGGAACTTTGGCTGTGGTCTGTGTAGAGTTTCCTAACTCAGTTTATGTGAACCGTTGTACTATAAGTATTATCATTATGTATTTTGTTTTCTTCTAAGTCAACGAGTTCTATTTTATATCATTAGATATAAGTATTGTGTGTGGGACTTATATACAATGATGAGAGAGAGAGTTATGTAACGACGGCCAGTGAGCGCGCCACGAGGTGTGTAGGCCTCACTCCCTCCTCCCTCCTCCCTTCCTCCCTCTCAGCGCGTGGGAAGTTCTTTGTCGATCCCAGATTGAGAGAGAATATGACGTCATGATTGCCAGTGGGCGGTCCTTAAGTAGTTTGAGATATGCCGCTAGAGGGCCGAGTATAAAAAGGAGAGGTCCTCGCCACAATTCTTCAGAACTCATCAGGCAAAGCGACTTCTCATATCCCTTGCAACTATCCATATTCTTCCGACTGATGTGAACTTTCTCTACTCTCTGACCAGCCTATCTTCTTCTCTTCTCGTCCCTGTTTAACCTCCATGACCCCTTTGGTGCAGATTTAGTCAGCCAAAGTATTATCGCTTGAGTTCTCACGAGATAAGTGCCTGTTAGATAGCCTATTTTTGGAAGGGTTAACTAGAATAGGATTGATTGATGTTTGTTGCACTCGTATATGCATTTCCCTGTGTGCGATTATTCATGTTCCTGTTTTCTGCTGGTTTAGGCAATGCTAGACTGGGATAGGGTTTCTGAGTTGTGATTTCCTATGAGTACTAGGTTGCGGTTGAACCAGTACAATTGCAACGGAGACGTGGAACGCCTAGGTGGTCCTTCTGACTGTGTACCGTGGGAGTTTAGCACTGTGTTGCGAGTGAGGGCTTTTGCCTGTGCCACCCAACACTGTGTTATCTCATTTGCTTGACTTTGAGAGGATCGCCAGGAGAGAACCAGATACTAGTGATCTGGATCTCTCAAGAGAGCATCCCGTCAATTACCGTAATTTGGCCGCACAGTCTTAAGGACCTCGCTAGGCTACGAGCCGCTTGCTCAGCCTTTGTCTCTTAACCTTAGATATCCCAGCTAGACTTTGCTCGACCAGCAGATACAGCATAGTATTGAAGCTTCTCCTTATGTATATTATTGTTTAAGCACTATTGATTTCATGTGTGGCACGCTTAGCTACTTCAGAGATTAGTGGCCCACGAGCACAATCTTAGTAGGCTATTGCCAGTGCATTGTCGGAGTACTTCTTCTTAATGTTTGCCATATCCTATTGCTTATTCTTATAATTCTTCTTATGTCAATTTAAAGCCTTTAATTACCAGTGAGTTATTCATTACATTGCTGTTCAAAATCCGATACTTACTTCTTATGAGTATTCGAGAAGCATCTAACTTATCAGAAGATTCCTTGCTTGATGCTCGAGGACTATTGTTTAACGTAACGTAATAGTGCCGATCCGAAGTAGAGGGTGGAGGACTTCTTAAGTTCTTAGTTCAAGGGTGGATTACTTCGGCTTCGGCCAACACTATTCTTTAGTGTTGTAGTACTTTCTTCTTTGTTTGATTGTTGACCAGACTAGATAACTCCCGTCTTGCTATTAGTCTGTTGTGTGAAACGCTAGTACCGAGTTCTTGTATACCCCGTTATAGCAGATAGAACTCTGGAGGGTAGTGGCATTTTTTGTTCGGCTGGCAGTACTCTGGGGTTGGGATCGTGTGTTTCCGTTGTGGCAGCGAGCCATACTCGAGTCCTGTGTAAGAGCCCTAGTGTACCCGAGTGCCCGGTCGTAACATAGAATAAAGGGACCCCTGCCAAAGGATAAGTCAGAAATAGAGAAATTTGAGTGCGTAGTGTGCAAAGGCGAGCTTGTGTTAAGTGATGATTCTGTGGCCGTGAAATTTGGAAATGAGTCTTTGGAGCTGGTGAACAAGTTGTGTTACCTAGGAGATACCATCTCTGCCGGTGGTGGGGCCGAGGCTGCCACTGTTGCTAGAATTAGGTGTGGCTGGGGGAAGTTCAGAGAACTGATGCCAATCCTGACCATGAAAAGAATGCCTCTCCCCCTGAAGGGAAAGGTGTATGCCTCATGTGTTAGAAGTGCAATGACGTATGCCTCAGAAACATGGACCGTTAAAGTAGAGGATGTCAACAGAATGGAGCGTAATGAGATGAGAATGGTAAGATGGATGTGTGGGGCCAGGCTACAGGATAGAATAACAAAATTTGAGCTGAGGAGACGTTTAGGCATAAAGAGTATTAGCGTGGTGATGCGTACAAGTAGACTGGGATGGTATGGACATGTGGAGAGAATGGATGAACAAAATTGGGTGAAAAAATGCAGGTCTGTGATTGTGGAGGGAGCTGCACCAAGGGCTGGACCGAAGAAGACCTGGGATCGGACTATACGCGCCGATCTCAAATCCAAGAACTTGACAAGTGAAGCAGCCCTGAACAGGGTTGCTTGGAACGCCGCCATTAGGACAAGAGACTGAAACTGCACGTATGTGTGGAACACTCAGTCTTAAAATGTTATGAATGTATGTATGTATGTAGTAGGCTGAATGGGGCAAAGTGGATATAACCCAGAGAGAGAGGGAGAGAGAAATAAAAAACACGAGGTGGGCTCCCTTAAGTCATAGGTATGGTAAAACTGCTCAATATTATGGATGAAACTGTAGGGTAATATACAGTATATATTTGTTTATTTATTTAACTATTTATTTATATATATCTTTTGACCAGGTATCGATCTGCTCCGGTGCCAACGTCATCCCACTGTGGGCAGCGTGTGTCACCGGGATCGTGGGGGGCTGGCTGTTCCTCGGTGTTCACTTCCTACTGCCCAAGCTCAAAGGTAACATTATGGACCCCCTTCTCCCTCATGTTTAGCTCCTTTAGTTTTGAGATTTTAAGTCGTTCACCGGGATCGTGGGAGGCTGGCTGTTCCTCGGTGTTCACTTCCTACTGCCCAAGCTCAAAGGTAACATTAAAACAACTCGTAAGGGGAGATTGGCACTCAAGGGTTTGATTTTTTTCCGGGCCCCCTTCTCCCTCATGTTTAGCCATATTAGTTTTGAAATTTTAAGATATTCGCCTCATTAGTTTGGCGATTTTAAGATAATTTCTTTCAATCACAAGAACTGTTGTGCCCTTTTGGTGTCAATTAGTGAGCCTGTAATTTTGGAAGAAGAGGACATTTTCCTACCAAAAAATGTGTACATTTATCGTCTTGGGTGTATTTCTTACAGCTTGATGGAGGCTTAGGAGCAAACTGAAAGCCTCGCATTTGTCACACGAGCAATTACCCTTCATATATAATAATCCATGGGACCGCCAGGGTGACAATTGATCCTGCCAGATAGGGCTTTTATGATGCAGTTTTTATCACCATGCACTTCCTACTCAGGAGCTGGGCTATGGTGGGTGCCCTGATGATCAGGGACTTCAGTGAATAGTTACCACAGATTGCTAGACCGTGCCGTCCACCAACAGCACTGGCGTCTGCCAATAAGACACACTGGCTGGCCCGGGACTCGAACCTACAACCTTTCGGTTTGACGGCCACAGGCCGCAGAGCTGTTGTTTCATTTTGTTGTGGAGATGTTATTTCAATATGAATACCTTGGTCAATGAGCTCTCAATTCCCATATAATTTCATAGCCGTTTATTGGAGATTATGCTGAACGTTTGATAGTGTGATTTCGAAATGTGGCTCACTGACTATAAGCATTGATCACACGAGCAATTGCCCTTCATAATTATACAAGGGTCATTGATAGGGGTTCTAGAGGTGCTGTATTGTATATAATTATATATTTTCTATGCAATTTTTTATCTTACTGCATCATATAATTGATTTCATACATTCTTTATTAGCTTACTAAACTGTTTCCATAGTCATGTCAAGCGTCTATTTTCTATAACTTCCTTGTACTGCTTGTTATAAGTTAATGACTCCCAAGAGGTGATGGCCAGGGTGTTTGCAGCAATACCCCAGGGAGGTGAGATTTTAAAGTGGGATGATTGTCCGATGCATTTCTTAACGCCGTACACTCCCTTGATTGACAGTGCTAGAGCGTGCCCTTGTTACAGAGACTTTACTGGACATTTGCCACGAATCGCTAGACTTGAGCGTCCAAACTTTTAACAAATGGCACGGGCTGGGATTGAACAGCTGACCCTTTGATCAGCAGCCAGACACGCTACCGACTATGCCATGGCCCATGTCTGACTGGCATTTTCTACTGTCTACGCCATCTGTTTCATATTTATTATATGTGGCTACTGGTCTGGAGTGACAATCTACGAAGAGGGTGGGATCCTCATATAAGCCTTCAATCTTTAATTGTGTATTGTCTTTAGGTTACCTTGTCCTCTAAGTATATTCTACTTGTATTTCTCAGTGGATAACCCTCTCGATGCTTTAGCGGTACACATAGCCGAGGTCTGTGGGGCTTAGTAATCTGTGACAATATTCCAGCAGCAGCGAGGAATGCTGGGTTGAAGGCGATCTGGAGCTTTCCATATTTTTACTAATATTTTCTTTCAACCCTTTCTGTACCAGTGCCGTCCTTTCATCTCTATTCTGGCTACTATTATGCAACTTTATTAGTTTAAAAAGGGCTTCTACCAATTAACAGGCTTCGAACTATGATGCTTAACCCTTTATACCACCACAGATCCCTCTTCAACTGCACAAAATCGTCTAATATAGCTAGAATAATATTGAAAAGCCGTCGTTGGTACAGAATGGGTTAACTATATTGTTATGCCCTGTTTTTCTACAGGTTTAACTTGGGTAATGTGAGTTCTAATTGACTGGGTATAGAAGGCTGCATGCACAATACAAGATATGAGGAATAGAGAACACAAAGAAACACATGGTAGCAAGTTACACGATCACGTTTATTAATATACCACTGCAGAATACTTGTGTAAGACAATATAATAGAATGGAACAACACTAGCATAAGTGGATCTGGATGGAGCCTAGTCTCCCACTTCCAACGTTCAGGTATTAATCTTCTGATCACTGGCTTTGATTTAACAGGTTTATATACCGAAGACCATCAATGTTACTTGTAGATTCCTATTCACTGTTAGATTTATTACTGGTAGCTCTGGTGCACAAGTAGTAGTTCACAGACTAGATTAGACACGCGTATTTTAGAGCACGGGAATTCTATTGTAACCTCAGAGGGGTACTGATCTAAGTTTTATATCCTTGTTTCAGAAATACATAGAACGCAAATCAGTGGGCGAACGTTAGATATCACTAGAGTTTTAATATCTGAATAAGGTAATTACGAGAGTCAAGGTCGCCTGTTAATTAATGAGCACTGATCGCTTAGTACGTCCCAAATGGAATGGTTAAGTCTGTATTACACTGGGCAAGGTCTTAGCCACTTCGTAGAAATATTTAATTAGTGAAATCTCTAAACAGCACAGTAAGATGTAGTACTGCTAAAGAGAATCTTGGGTAGTATCTGATGGGTCTGGTCCTGGTTATCTTGCGTCCATGATGTTGGGGGCTAACGACTGGTTCCGCGGCCGTCCAGGGTGTCCATATGTGTGAAGTTCTTAAATACGTGGGCAGGTCCTTCCATCCAAATCTGCCACGGAGTCTGCCGGTTCTGGGATCTCACTCCGGAACAACACAAGGGCAGAGCTAGAGGTTAACTGCAGGGTAGTGACCCCTGGTTGGTGTCTAGCTTTCAACTGATTTGACTGGGGGCGGGAGTTAGATTTATAGGCTCGGTTCTGGACCCTGTAGACAGTAGGGATCTCGAGTCTTATGAACTTAATTGAGCTCTCAATAGAAATGGAGACTAGGTAAGATGGTATTTACTGTTGTGGCACAGGGCTATAGGAAAGCCTTTATATTTCATATAACTGAGCCTTAGTAAGTACTATTTTGGCTATACTGGACGTATTTAGGGGAGAGAGACTGGATCTACTTTGCGAGGAGGATGGGGACAGCTGTGATAGGAACGTCTCTCTAGATTGTTCAATCTTCATTCTATGGTATAGCTGAGGTGCTAATTTAGTGATCAGAGCATGCAAGAAAGGTAAATGGTTTATTGTGAGTTAATAGAGGTTAGTAAAGGTGTTAGTCATTCATGGTTAGTTCATTGATAGGAAGAATTCCTGTGCTACCTGGCAATGACTCGAAAGTCAAAACAGGGGCCAGGTATACCTCCGCGGGGGTGGGGGTCTCCCTCCTCGGGTGGGCAAAAAAGGGGGAGCTGGGCGCCCTCTCTCTGTGAACGTCGTCCGGCGGCTGTGGCTAGGGGCTTGCCATATCACCAGTGTTTATAATAACCCTCTGTGTATGAGACAGATGTGGGTGTCTTTAATACCAAAACCGAAGGTGCCTTAGCTAGCTGGTTTTACTCGGCTGGTTGTTAATTGTAGAGTTTGCTGGATGTGGTAGAGACTGGGTTGCTAACTCTGCCACATTTATCTGGAAGTATGGCAATAGAAGTTAGTAACTGGCGGGGCGGCTAGCCTCGCACCGACGACCATTGGGTGCAGGGTTGTGAATGTGTTGTAAGAGAATAGATGGCATGCAAGGGGCTAGTAAAGTTCTAATGTTGTTCTGGCCTACTAAGTGAAGGTAGGCTGGATAGGAGTATATATATAAAAGGTTGGAGAGCGTTAGCAACGGACAATTCAAGGATCTTCAAGAGGTATGAGAGAGAGGCTAGGTCGGACAAGAGTCGAGAAGCGCGGGAATTCTTACTGAGAGGGGGGGAGAGTTCAAGGGCTACAGGGAAATTTTGCCCCTAAGGTCCCTGGGCGTGGGGGTGGCATTAGGCTACACTTGATATGGAAAGTTTGAAAAGGCAGTAGAATACGTTAGCCAAAATATGCTACCGGGGAATGCAACTATGGGGTGGTATAAGAGTCTGGAAAAGATAGAGTTATGTGATCAGTCCGAGGGTTATGGATACTATTAGTTGGTCCTGGGAACTGCGTTTTCTATTAAATATAAATATAAATACCAACAAAAGCGGCAGTTCGTAGGGGTACTTAGTTATTGTTTCGGGGTACTTATGACAGATACTGGTAACCAGGTTATCTTATACAATCTCTGGTTGGGGTAAGAGGTGTAAGACACGAAGTAAATTGGCGTAGTGTGGGCTGTGGATACGAAGGAGGCAAGGGGAAGACGTATGACAATTGTGGAAAGTAAATGGAAAGAGGTGAACACAATGGCGGATAAAAATACTTAACCTAAGGATTGCATACATAGATTTATGGGGCGATGGGTCTTCATAAAGCTTAGTCTGGCAAGACAAGATGTTAGGGAATGTTAATATTAATACTTAGTTACTAGAGGAACAATGCAAGGGGCGACTGAGCACGGGTTACATATATCTATACTAGTCATGGAAAATGATATAAGAGGTCTAGGGACAATCGTGGGTGTTTTAACTTCTAAAATATATAACATCTACTTCTCGGATGCAAGAACATACATAGATATAATTATGGCTGTCTGATGTGTTGGCATTGGCTCAACGTCGGGACAGGGCATGGTTGTTTTTAATATGAATGTATATTCCTGTTCATCATCTTTGTAGCAAGGACAGTGCCGCTATGTCGTATCAATGCTGGTGGCAGTTAATTATAGACTTAGTTACTGGGGGAACAAATGCAAGGGGCGACTGGGCAGTGGGCACGGGTTACATATATCTATACTAGTCATGGAAAATGATATAAGAGGTCTAGGAACAAACGTGGGTGTTTTAACTTCTAAGATATATATAAAATCTACTTCTCGGATGTAAGAACATACATAAATATTATGGCTGTCTGATGTGTTGGCATTGGCTCAACGTCGGGACAGGGCATGGTTGTTTTTAATATGAATGTATATTCCTGTTCATCATCTTTGTAGTTAGGAGTGTAGGACACGAGGGGGTTAGTGTACGTGAGGTGTGGAAAAATGGTCAGTTTAGAAAAGTTAAAGAAGGTGCGGCCATGAGCTGCTTAGCCCTGCGGGCTTGGGCCTGTCTGAAATGGCTGGCTCGGTCAGCTGGTCCTTTCGTTCTGTGGACCTTTCTTTTGGTGTTTCTGTGTGGTGTTCGTTCGTGGCTTCTGTGGTGGGCTTCTCATTCTGGGGCATTTTACTTCCCTCTCCTTCATTATAGGCTCGTCCTCGAGCCTCAAGGGTGAAGTAAAAAGAAGCATAGTCAGAAAAATGTAGGTTAACAAGAAAAGTAGTATGACTAAGGGAAAAAAAATTAATATATACAGTATATGGAAAACATGTAAAATTAAGAAAGGGCAGATAATTAAGAACAGGAAATTAAGAAGAGGTAAAGTGTTTAACAATGTATAAAGCAAATTTAAAAGATAGTCAGAAAAGTGTAGGTAACAAGAAAAGTAGTATGACTAAGGGAAAAAAATAATATATACAGTATATGGAAAACATGTAAATTTATAGAATCATGCCCAATCGCTTAGGAATTGAAAATATTCAAAACAATTTAGTACAATAATCTCATCATCATCATCAAGGGGGGGGGGGGTATTTAGAGTCGCCGTTAGTCTGGGTGACAGTCTGGTAATAGGGGGTGGTGGTTCACTTTCACTTTGGAAGGGCGGGGTGGATATACCGTTAGTTCTTGTCGTTAGGAATGTGGGTCTGGGGGGCGAGCTGGCCCGGGGCCAGTTTTGGAGGGGGGTCTAAGTGGTTTCGGTCGGGGGTAGTGATAGGGGGGTTTTAAAGATGAAACGGGCAGGTCGAGACGGGGTTGTTGTTGCGGAAGAGGTTGGTGTTGGGGAGGGGTTGAATTGTGTAGAGAGTTGTGGTCGTGAGTGGGGTTTGGGGAAGGGTGAGTAAGGCTGAAGGTTGAGTGTTTACTATGATCGGGTGGTTTGGAGGTTTGGTGTGTGGGGATTTGATAGGGAGATGGTGGGGGGGGGTCTGGGCAGGCAGGGTTGTGGTTTGAGAGGGGTTGAATCTAGACTGATTTTATTTCCGGGAGAGACATGGATGGGATTTCGAGGAGTGGTTGAAGTTGAGAGGTTGATTATGTTGTTTGGGGCGAGAGAGAGAGTATTTTGGGGTTTAGCCAAGGTGGAAAAAGTTTTGTGGTTGGATTGGGATGGGAGTGGTATTTTGTCGAGCGGGATCTTTGGGGGGGGAATTTGGGGTGGGTGGGGTAACGGTGAAGAGGGGGAGGTTGAAAGTTTAGCGGGGCTCATGATGGTGGGGGACCGACTGGTGAGCAGGTGTTCGGTACGCATGAGGGGGGGGAAATCACTTTGGTGGGAGTCACGCGTGAGGGGGGGATTAACGGCGCGTGTGGGAGGATCAGAGTGGTGGGGTGTGTCGGTGGCAGTAACAGTTTGCTTAGAGGTTATCTGGGGTTGGTGAGTTTGTCTGTCATGAGGGGGTGAGTCAAGTGTGGGGTTTTGAAGTTTATTAGGGGTGTGAATTGTGGGGGGGTGGAAGGGAGCTACTGACTGAAAACTGTCACAAGGGAGATTTTGTTGGTGGGGGAATAGCCGAGTATTTCTGGGAGAAGGGGGGGAACATGGTTGGGTCCCTAGGTCGTCACGCGTGAGGGGAGGATTAACGGCGCGTGTGGGAGGATCAGAGTGGTGGGGTGTGTCGGTGGCATTAACGGTTTGCTTAGAGGTTATCAGGGGTTGGTGAGTTTGTCTGTCATGAGGGGGTGAGTCAAGTGTGGGGTTTTGAAGTTTATTAGGGGTGTGAATTGTGGGGGGGTGGAAGGGAGCTACTGACGGAAAACTGTCACAAGGGAGATTTTGTTGGTGGGGGAATAGCGGAGTATTTCTGGGGGAAGGGGGGGAACATAGTTGGGTCCCTAGGTCGTCACGCGTGAGGGGAGGATTAACGGCGCGTGTGGGAGGATCAGAGTGGTGGGGTGTGTCGGTGGCATTAACGGTTTGCTTAGAGGTTATCAGGGGTTGGTGAGTTTGTCTGTCATGAGGGGGTGAGTCAAGTGTGGGGTTTTGAAGTTTATTAGGGGTGTGAATTGTGGGGGGGTGGAAGGGAGCTACTGACTGAAAACTGTCACAAGGGAGATTTTGTTGGTGGGGAAATAGCTGAGTATTTCTGGGGGAAGGGGGGGAACATAGTTGGGTCCCTAGGTCGTCACGCGTGAGGGGAGGATTAACGGCGCGTGTGGGAGGGTCAGGGTGGTGAGAGGTGAGCGAGTTAGGAAACGGGATTTGTTGGGGGGACTGCGGCGGGTTGGTGGGGGAAGAGTTAGGTGTAGAACAGGGGTTATTGGTAGAGGACTGATGTATTGATTTGGGGTTTTTAACAGGACGAATTTTGGGAATCTTCTTGGTGGCAGTCACGGTCTGGTTAGCGGTTTTCTGGGACTGGCGAGTTCGTTTGACATGAGAGGGCGAGACGAGTGTGGGGTTTCGACGTTTTCTAGGGGTGTGAACTGTGTGGGGGTGGAAGGGAGCTACCGACTGAAAACGGTCACAAGCTACCGACGGAAAACTGTCACAAGGGAAATTTTGTTGGTGGGGGGATAGCTGAACATTTCTGGGGTCATGGGGAAAATAGGTTGTGGTAGGCCTACATAGGTAGGCATAGCTAGAATACGGGGCTTGTTGGTGGGGCTGCGGAGGGTTGGTGGGGGAAGAGTTAGGAATGGTCGGAGAGGATAGAGGCAAGGAAGAGTGCACTGGGGTTGGACTTTCACCGGAAGTCATTTTGGAAGGGTGCACGGAGTCTTGGATAGGGGCTGAAGGGTTGGATAGGGGATTCATCGAACTGCGTAGGCATTCTTCTCTGATGGAGAGCATATGTTCTTCGAATAAGCCATACGGGTCGAGATGGGCGGTGATGTGGGGTGGGAGGATGTTTAACAAAGCGGTGAATAAGAGTTCATTTTGTTGGTCGTAATCTTCATAGCTATACGTGGTCCTCACGTATCTGTAGAGTTGTATGAGGGTCACATTTATATCCCCTTCATACTTGATCTCGTCGACTTTTATTATTTTGGGGGCGACGGGGGAACCCAAAAGTGGATCTAAGGTCCGGATCACGAAGGATCGAAACTGGTTCCAGGTACTCTCTGGCGTATTCTGTGCCACCATTTGGTGGATAAATTCTTTAAAAGTAGGCTTATCAACAAGTTGGGAAACGGCTTCTCCCAACTGTATAATATGCAAAATTCCCCAGGCGATTTTTTCGCGGTCATTATAAAATACCACATCGTATACTGGCTTTATTATGTCTAAGTAACTGGTGATATCATACGTGTTTAAATCATACTTGGGAATGTGTGCGAGTGGCTGAAGATTTCGACCTGTTGCCATGCTTCTACTGTTCCAAACTTGCAGTGTAATGCAACCTTTTATCCGAATCAAGAACCACCGCTGCCGCCAATGTTATGCCCTGTTTTTCTACAGGTTTAACTTGGGTAATGTGAGTTCTAATTGACTGGGTATAGAAGGCTGCATGCACAATACAAGATATGAGGAATAGAGAACACAAAGAAACACATGGTAGCAAGTTACACGATCACGTTTATTAGATACCACTGCAGAATACTTGTGTAAGACAATATAATAGAATGGAACAACACTAGCATAAGTGGATCTGGATGGAGCCTAGTCTCCCACTTCCAACGTTCAGGTATTAATCTTCTGATCACTGGCTTTGATTTAACAGGTTTATATACCGAAGACCATCAATGTTACTTGTAGATTCCTATTCACTGTTAGATTTATTACTGGTAGCTCTGGTGCACAAGTAGTAGTTCACAGACTAGATTAGACACGCGTATTTTAGAGCACGGGAATTCTATTGTAACCTCAGAGGGGTACTGATCTAAGTTTTATATCCTTGTTTCAGAAATACATAGAACGCAAATCAGTGGGCGAACGTTAGATATCACTAGAGTTTTAATATCTGAATAAGGTAATTACGAGAGTCAAGGTCGCCTGTTAATTAATGAGCACTGATCGCTTAGTACGTCCCAAATGGAATGGTTAAGTCTGTATTACACTGGGCAAGGTCTTAGCCACTTCGTAGAAATATTTAATTAGTGAAATCTCTAAACAGCACAGTAAGATGTAGTACTGCTAAAGAGAATCTTGGGTAGTATCTGATGGGTCTGGTCCTGGTTATCTTGCGTCCATGATGTTGGGGGCTAACGACTGGTTCCGCGGCCGTCCAGGGTGTCCATATGTGTGAAGTTCTTAAATACGTGGGCAGGTCCTTCCATCCAAATCTGCCACGGAGTCTGCCGGTTCTGGGATCTCACTCCGGAACAACACAAGGGCAGAGCTAGAGGTTAACTGCAGGGTAGTGACCCCTGGTTGGTGTCTAGCTTTCAACTGATTTGACTGGGGGCGGGAGTTAGATTTATAGGCTCGGTTCTGGACCCTGTAGACAGTAGGGATCTCGAGTCTTATGAACTTAATTGAGCTCTCAATAGAAATGGAGACTAGGTAAGATGGTATTTACTGTTGTGGCACAGGGCTATAGGAAAGCCTTTATATTTCATATAACTGAGCCTTAGTAAGAGGTACTATTTTGGCTATACTGGACGTATTTAGGGGAGAGAGACTGGATCTACTTTGCGAGGAGGATGGGGACAGCTGTGATAGGAACGTCTCTCTAGATTGTTCAATCTTCATTCTATGGTATAGCTGAGGTGCTAATTTAGTGATCAGAGCATGCAAGAAAGGTAAATGGTTTATTGTGAGTTAATAGAGGTTAGTAAAGGTGTTAGTCATTCATGGTTAGTTCATTGATAGGAAGAATTCCTGTGCTACCTGGCATTGACTCGAATATCAAAACAGGGGCCAGGTATACCTCCGCGGGGGTGGGGGTCTCCCTCCTCGGGTGGGCAAAAAAGGGGGAGCTGGGCGCCCTCTCTCTGTGAACGTCGTCCGGCGGCTGTGGCTAGGGGCTTGCCATATCACCAGTGTTTATAATAACCCTCTGTGTATGAGACAGATGTGGGTGTCTTTAATACCAAAACCGAAGGTGCCTTAGCTAGCTGGTTTTACTCGGCTGGTTGTTAATTGTAGAGTTTGCTGGATGTGGTGGAGACTGGGTTGCTAACTCTGCCACATTTATCTGGAAGTATGGCAATAGAAGTTAGTAACTGGCGGGGCGGCTAGCCTCGCACCGACGACCATTGGGTGCAGGGTTGTGAATGTGTTGTAAGAGAATAGATGGCATGCAAGGGGCTAGTAAAGTTCTAATGTTGTTCTGGCCTACTAAGTGAAGGTAGGCTGGATAGGAGTATATATATAAAAGGTTGGAGAGCGTTAGCAACGGACAATTCAAGGATCTTCAAGAGGTATGAGAGAGAGGCTAGGTCGGACAAGAGTCGAGAAGCGCGGGAATTCTTACTGAGAGGGGGGGAGAGTTCAAGGGCTACAGGGAAATTTTGCCCCTAAGGTCCCTGGGCGTGGGGGTGGCATTAGGCTACACTTGATATGGAAAGTTTGAAAAGGCAGTAGAATACGTTAGCCAAAATATGCTACCGGGGAATGCAACTATGGGGTGGTATAAGAGTCTGGAAAAGATAGAGTTATGTGATCAGTCCGAGGGTTATGGATACTATTAGTTGGTCCTGGGAACTGCGTTTTCTATTAAATATAAATATAAATACCAACAAAAGCGGCAGTTCGTAGGGGTACTTAGTTATTGTTTCGGGGTACTTATGACAGATACTGGTAACCAGGTTATCTTATACAATCTCTGGTTGGGGTAAGAGGTGTAAGACACGAAGTAAATTGGCGTAGTGTGGGCTGTGGATACGAAGGAGGCAAGGGGAAGACGTATGACAATTGTGGAAAGTAAATGGAAAGAGGTGAACACAATGGCGGATAAAAATACTTAACCTAAGGATTGCATACATAGATTTATGGGGCGATGGGTCTTCATAAAGCTTAGTCTGGCAAGACAAGATGTTAGGGAATGTTAATATTAATACTTAGTTACTAGAGGAACAATGCAAGGGGCGACTGAGCACGGGTTACATATATCTATACTAGTCATGGAAAATGATATAAGAGGTCTAGGGACAATCGTGGGTGTTTTAACTTCTAAAATATATAACATCTACTTCTCGGATGCAAGAACATACATAGATATAATTATGGCTGTCTGATGTGTTGGCATTGGCTCAATGTCGGGACAGGGCATGGTTGTTTTTAATATGAATGTATATTCCTGTTCATCATCTTTGTAGCAAGGACAGTGCCGCTATGTCGTATCAATGCTGGTGGCAGTTAATATTATAGACTTAGTTACTGGGGGAACAAATGCAAGGGGCGACTGGGCAGTGGGCACGGGTTACATATATCTATACTAGTCATGGAAAATGATATAAGAGGTCTAGGAACAAACGTGGGTGTTTTAACTTCTAAGATATATATAAAATCTACTTCTCGGATGTTTAGTTTGCAAGTTTTACATTTTAATATTATATATATTCATTGTCGATAGTATCAATTGCATACTTTTGCGATTTCCTTAATTTATTTGTGCTATAAATGTAGGTTATCTGTAGGGTAGTTATTGATAGGGGTCACTTGAGGCATGCTATGCTTACAGGTACCTACCCGATAGCACTATCGTTAGTGAGTGCTGTACTGTATTTTATATATTATTTTGTAATAGTATAGATATCTTATCAATATTTGTATTTTGTACTATTGTTAATGTCTTGTCATGTTGCAAATTTGATTTTAAATAATATTTTGACATTTAACATTTAGTTTCTTTATTCATGCAGAGTTTAGTAAAATTTGCCAGAACGTCCCGGACTTCCCAAACTTGACTACTTCCTTTAACGTGACGATAGTGCGTTGTTATATGTGCGATTAGTTTGCTTGGGAAACAGATTAACTTGCTCATGTAGTAATGTACACCCTATGTGGTGGATTGTGTTCTTTTATTTAATAGTTTTCATTTTAGTAAGCGTTGTTTCCACATAGCGATTTTGATAATTTAATTTGACTTTATATTGTCCTTGTCCCAATTTTGGTTTGTTTAGTTTGCAAGTTTTACATTTTAATGTAAGAACATACATAAATATTATGGCTGTCTGATGTGTTGGCATTGGCTCAACGTCGGGACAGGGCATGGTTGTTTTTAATATGAATGTATATTCCTGTTCATCATCTTTGTAGTTAGGAGTGTAGGACACGAGGGGGTTAGTGTACGTGAGGTGTGGAAAAATGGTCAGTTTAGAAAAGTTAAAGAAGGTGCGGCCATGAGCTGCTTAGCCCTGCGGGCTTGGGCCTGTCTGAAATGGCTGGCTCGGTCAGCTGGTCCTTTCGTTCTGTGGACCTTTCTTTTGGTGTTTCTGTGTGGTGTCCGTTCGTGGCTTCTGTGGTGGGCTTCTCATTCTGGGGCATTTTATATATTATTCTTGTCTTTCTCAGTGGATGACCCTCTCGATGCCGTAGCGGTACACATGGCCGGGGGTATTTGGGGCCTGGTCTCCGTGACACTGTTCCAGGAGGGTGGGATCCTGCAGGGGGGCGGCCTGGAGGTGCTTAAGTGGAACCTGGCGGGGGCAGCGGCTATCATCGCCTGGACCGGGGGCATGTGCACCCTCATGTTTGGGACTCTCAGACTACTTGGTTGGCTTAGGGTTCCTCTCGAGATGGAGATACAAGGTGAGAAGCAACTCTATTCCTTATTTTCAACTACTGTCAGATGATTTTGTTCAGTTCAGGGATCTCGATCTCTCTCCCTATGTGGCCTCATGTTGTGGTTCTCAGGCTCCTTGGCTGGCTCAGGAGGCTACTTGAGATGGAGGCAAACTACAACTGAATTATAAAGGCAAAGAACTAATGACAATGAATCACTCGACACGTATGAGAGAGAGAGAGAGATTCACACTAAATACAAAGTAAATTACCGAACAAAATCTGAAGGCCCCTACTAATTCCTCCCCCCTCCTGCCACTAGGTATGGACATCTTGAAGCACGGAGAGCCAGCCTACCCTGCAGAGTCTTGGCAGGAACAACAGTACCACAACCACGACCATGACACACACAAGAACAGCGGTAGCACTCCATCACGTAACCACTGTGAGTATAACTTTAGCGCAAGGAAAACAATAGCACTCCATAACCACTGAGTTTACATATAACACAAGAACAACAATAACACTCCATAACTACTGTGAGTATACCTATAACACAAGAACAACAATAGCACTCCATAACCACTGTGAGTATACATATAACACAAGAACAACCATAGCATTACATAACCACTGTGAGTATACCTATAACACAAGAACAACAATAGCACTACATAACCTCTGTGAGTATACCTATAACACAAGAACAACAATAGCACTCCATAACCACTGTGAGTATACCTATAACACAAGAACAACAATAGCACTCCATAACCACTGTGAGTATACCTATAACACAAGAACAACAATAGCACTACATAACCACTGTGAGTATACCTATAACACAAGAACAACAATAGCACTCCATAACCACTGTGAGTATACCTATAACACAAGAACAACAATATCACTACATAACCACTGTGAGTATACCTATAACACAAGAACAACAATAGCACTACATAACCACTGTGAGTATACCTATAACACAAGCACAACAATAACACTCCATAACCACTGTGAGTATACCTATAACACAAGAACAACCATAGCACTACATAACCACTGTGAGTATACCTATAACACAAGAACAACCATAGCACTACATAACCACTGTGAGTATACCTATAACACAAGAACAACCATAGCACTACATAACCACTGTGAGTATACCTATAACACAAGCACAACAATAACACTCCATAACCACTGTGAGTATACCTATAACACAAGAACAACAATAGCACTCCATAACCACTGTGAGTATACCTATAACACAAGAACAACAATAGCACTACATAACCACTGTGAGTATAGATAACCACTGTGAGTATACCTATAACACAAGAACAACAATAACACTCCATAACCACTGTGAGTATACCTATAACACAAGAACAACAATAGCACTACATAACCACTGTGAGTATACCTATAACACAAGAACAACAATAGCACTACATAACCACTGTGAGTATACCAATAACACAAGAACAACAATAGCACTACATAACCACTGTGAGTATAGATAACCACTGTGAGTATACTTATAACACAAGAACAACCATAGCAATCAGTCATGTAGCGCATTTCTTGGCTGGTTAAACTTGATAGGCATACAGATTTCCTTGCCGATTAGAGTAAACTTACACCAACCTCGGAACCAGACATATGCCGACGCAAATTTTTCTATCAATTTCATCAGAGAAAAACGACTTAGAATAACTTCACATTATGAGCGAGCCTTTAGCACTGTCACACCAGATTCTATCCAACCTAATCTGGTGTGGCGGTTTGGACGGCTGACCCAAAATGTAAGGTAATGCAATGGGGTATTCAAAGTCCGTTTTTTTTCTGATGTAACCGATCAAACAATTTGCGTCGGACTAGGTTTGATTGCTGGCTTGGTGTGGCGCGACCCTAGCTTTATCATTATTGTTGCTTATCTTCATTAATGTCTTAATCAAATTAGTATTTTTTCTGGGGCAGGAGGCTAGGAATCCTCCTCCCCTTGTAAAATTCTCCTACTCATTGAGACAGAGAATGGGGCGAGGGAACGTGAAAGTGGTCCCGGACCCTGAGATTTAGAACCCTTGAATGTTGTTTCTGTTCGGGTTCTGTCTCGAGTCAGCCACCCCCAGCAATGGGGTATGTGCCTGAGTATATAAATACATACATAAATTTTTGTCTGCAGTCCCTTGCCTGAAAATGTCTGCTCCTTGGTTCCTTGGAGATAGTTTGTCTACATAAAGCATCCACTTTGTACGAATTATCAAATGAAAATGTTATCCATTCATCACCCCAAAGCCAATGTTAAGATCATCTATAGTCGCTTCATTCTTAATTAGATTTGCCAATTTACCAGTTTCCACACAGCAAATTAATGACATTAATCCTCTCACACCTGACAAACTCAAAATGCATTTAAGCTTAGATTTTTGTGGGGGATGCTGTGATCAATTCAACCCATGCCTTCTTGTATTGCCACAATTCTTTTACCCAATAACATAAGATATTACACCTACTGTACACTCCTCTTAGGAAAGTAGTGATCCATTTAATAATCATTTGGTCCTTTAACAGATCAAATACAAAATATAACCAATATTTATCTATGCTTATATTCTTCTCTGGGATACTGTAGTCAATTCAATAAATATATGCATGTTAATTCTTGTCCACAGTTCTGCCTCCCAACATGTCAGCCCCAGTACCCAAAGGTGTGAGCTGGTCGTCCAAACACCAGCACCCAGCTTCTTCCTACTACTACCCTTACGGTGGCCACCGGACCCCCCACCCTGACTCTCAGTGGGTGGGTGGTTCGCCCTCACAACCTACACCAGTCTCATCCTCCACCCTCACCACACACCCAGAGCCTCAACCCTACACTCTTCCGAGACCCCTGCCACGACCCAACTCTACGACAAAATCAGGATCAACAGAAACTAAATAACTATTCAGGATCCTATGATATAATTTTTGATAGCTAACCTTTCAAGATGTACAGTAAGTTATATAGAAGTACCCACAGTGTCCGCTGGTCGTCCCATTGTCGGTACCTCTGCTCCTTTTTAGTACTACAATACTACCATACCAGCACCTATTGCATATGTCTCAGTGTGTCAGAGCTTCGTATTTACACCAGGATTCACCTTTCACCCTGACGACTAATCTGGACTCTCACCCGTATAACTTTCCTGAGGCATTAGGAGTATCAGTGAAGTGATACGCATAAGCGACTTGGTTGGCTTGGACACATGGAGAGAATGGATGATCAGAACCGGGTGAAGAAATGCCAGCCTATGAATGTGGGGTGAGCTGTGCAACGTAGGGGTAGCCCTAGAAATATGCAAGATCAAGTAATCTTGTCCGATCTCGAAATAAAGAACTTAATAACAGAGGCAGCCCTTGACAGGGTCGCCTGGGATGTCGCCATTTAGGACACGAGACTGTAACCACATTCTCTGTGGACGAAGCGGTCTTTTAAACATGTATGTATGTACTGTATGTTGTATGTAGAGACCTAATTCTATGCCGAGTCGAGGGCATGCCACTGATTGTAATTAATAACCTTTTAAATAGCCTTTATGTTTGGTTGAGCTGTGGCTACTAATCACTTCTTTTGCCCATTAGAGGTGCAGAGGAAGTAGAACGTTCGCCCAGTTTAATTTTACTTTGGTATGACATGCTTGGCTATTACATACATACATACATACATACAATTTTAAGACTGAGTGCTCCACACATACGTGCAGTTTCAGTCTCTTGTCCTAATGGCGGCATTCCAGGCAACCCTGCTTCACTTGTCAAGTTTTTGGACTTGAGATCAGCACGTATAGTCCGATCCCAGGTCTTCCTCGGTCCACCCTTTGGTGCAGCTCCCTTCACAATCACAGAGCTGCATCTTTTCATCCAATTTTGTTCATCCATTCTCTCCACATGCCCATACCATCCCAGTCTTCTTGTACGCATCTCCTCGCTAATACTCTTTATACCTAAGCGTCTCCTCAGCTCATCATTTGTTATTCTATCCTGCAGTTTGGCCCCACACATCCATCTCGCCATATAATCTCATTCCATTCCATTCTGTTGACATCCTCTACTTTAACGGCCCATGTTTCTGAGGCATACGTAATTGCACTTCTAACACATGAGACATACACCTTTCCCTTCAGGGGGAGAGGCATTCTTTTCATGGTCAGAATTGGCAGCAGTTCTCTGAACTTCCCCCAGCCACATCTAATTCTAGCGACAGTGGCAGCCTCGGACCTACCACCGGCAGAGATGGTATCTCCTAGGTAACAAAGCTTCTCCACTAGCTCCAATGACTCATTTCCAAAATTCACAGCCACAGGATCATCATTTAACACAAGCCCGCCCTTGCACATTACGCACTCAAATTTCTTGATTACTGACTTATCCTTCGGCAGGGGTCCTTTTATTCTACTACAGCGCTTACTCCCATGGTGCACCCAACATCGACAGACGCTACACCGAATCGAGATAGCGCCCACACCCTTTCCACACACTGCACATGGGTATGCACTGCTCTTTTCCACATTGCCTCGTCTCAATCTACAATGCATAACCTTGGTTTTGTTAATATTGACTCTTAAACCCTTGCTCGCCATGCCCTCTCTCCATCTTCTGAATTTGGTCTCAGCATCTTGCATATTGTCAGCTATTAGGACTAAATCGTCTGCATAAAACAGTTCGGGAGTCCGGATCTAAAATCTCTAGACAGTGCCTCCAGGACCATAATAAAGAGGAGGGAGCTTAACACTGAACCCTGATGAACTCCAACACGGACTGTGACCTCCTCACTCAGTACACCTTTCACCCTCACCGCAGTTCGCGAATCCTCATACATCTTCATTATCACACGCACCAGCCACTCTTCCACGCCAAGTTTCCTCATAGCCCACTGCACATCTCTAGGCACCCTGTCAAAGGCCTTCTCCAGGTCTACAAATACAAAGTAAAGATCACTGCCTTTTAGTAAGTATCTTTCCTGTATCTGCCTGACTATGAAGATAGCATCAATTGTACCACGTCCTGGCATAAAACCAAATTGCATATCATCAATGGAGATGCTTTGCCTGATCCAACCCTCAAAGACTCTCTCACAGACCTTCATGAGTTGGTCAAGCATTTTCAGGCCCCTATAATTACCTCTATCTAGTGCATCCCCCTTCCCTTTGATTATATTTACTATTACACTTTTGTGCCAATTCTCGGGGATTTTCTCCTCTTTAATAATGGTGTTTATCATCTCAGTGACTAAGCTGACACCAGTCTCCCCTGAGGCTTTTATCATCTCAGCGACAATGTCAGAGCATCCTGGAGCTTTGCCGTCCTTCATTTTATTGATTGCGTCGCTCACTACAGCTGGTGTTATCAAAGGAGGGGGTCCAGATATTTGTTTTTCGATACTAAGCTGTTCCTTATCCCATTCAAACTCAACATTTAGCAATCGTTCATAGTGTGCCTTCCATGCTTCTCTAATTTCATTTTCTGCATACACAATCGTCCCATTGTCGTTTCTAACACACTGTTCACATATAATATCCCTACTGTAATTTTTAACTCGCCTAGCTAGGTTGAAGATCCCATTGGGATTGTCCGTGTTACACAGTTATTCGAGGACCAGGTCCTTGATGCCTTTTTTAACATTGTAAATAACTCTTCTGGCACTTTGTTTAGCTGCCTGGTATTCCTCCTTACTGCCTCCCTTCCATGCTTTGAAGCATCTCCTTTTCTCATTCACAGCATGTTCTACCTAATCGTTCCACCACCAGGAAGTCTTATTCCTGGGGTGACCCTTTGTTTTCCCAGACTTTGTCAGTGGCAGCGAGAAGGCTAAGCTTAAGGAAATTTCATTGGCTATTCACATCGCTAGGCCTAGCTTCCTTATTTCTATTAATTTCCTCCAGTTCACTATGAAACCTATCCCTAACTTCCTTGTTCTTCAGCAGCCACACTCTCCTTTTGGGCATGTATACCTTCTTGCGCTTAGGATCTCTTTATAAGCTCATTTCGTACACAAGTAGCTTATGTTGGGGGATACATTCTTCGCTCGGGATGACCTTTACATCCCGAACCAGTTTCCAGTTTTTCCTGTTAACCAAGAAGTAATCTATCTGGCTACTGGAGACCCCAGAGTTATATGTGACCAGATGGCTCTGTCTTTTCTTGAACTTCGTGTTACACACAACCATGTTCAGTGCAATGCAGGACTCCAGTATATATTCCCCTTCCAGATTCCTCCTTCCGTAACCATTTCCTCCATGTACTCCCCTTATCCATTTGCAGATGCTCACGCGTGACCATTCAGGTCCCCTCTCAGGATTGTTATTTCATTCTCCGAGAGGCCTGAAATGACACTCCACAAGTCCTCTTTTATCTCTTTCTGTAGGCCAGCCTGTGGGGCATATGGAGATATCACATTCAGAATTCTTTTACCAACTTTCAACTTCAAAACAATCAGCCTTTCACTAATTCTCGTAATCTAAAGCACACTTTCCACCCACTCTTCAGCCACCAGAACACCCACTCCTCCTTTTGTTTTATCAGTCTCAACCCCCTTCCAGTAGATCCTATATCTTTTCTTTCTTCCAACAATCCACCGTGCCCCATAGAGGCCCATACCCTTACTAGAGTGTTTCCTGGGCACAGCAGACGTCCACTCGCCTCCTCTCACACATCTCAGCCACTTCGTTTGCACGCAGATTCAAACTACCAACATTCACACTTGCAAGTCTGAGACTATGGGGGGCATTTGTCTGTATCCTGTGCGGTTTTGGAGCATCGGACTAAGGTTTATCTCTTTAAGTTGTGTCATAATTGGTGATTAGGCTGGCAAATGGGCATCTCCCCCCCCCCCCCCCCCCCAGAACTCCGGCTCCAGTCTACCCCGGGGACCATTCCCAGCACCTTCCCCCCCAAGAGATTACAAGGGTGTAGGATCCAGTGGCCCTGGTGTGCCCCACCAGAACCACCCGCAGGGACGCACCCCGTGCGCGTACACGGCACTACGACTGGTCTGGTATTTTACACCCAATGATAGGGCAGCCTCCTGGAGCGCTACCACAAGGTTCGGGCCCCTATACTGTTGGGCGGAGAGTGCCAGTTCGGAGAAACACTACGCACTGTACCCTCTGGCTCCATTTCGTCCAGGATGGGCCCAAGGCGCCAGGTCCGGGTCCGGAGGGAGCGACATCAACAGCCAGTGTGTCGCCATTAGGCAACTTGGACTAGAACAATGAAGCCCTGTTACAGCACTGCCATATGAAAACATAGCCAGCACCAATAACAAGGCTTCACTGTATAGTAATGGCTGTTGGTCCACAAGTCTAACGCCATCCCCCCTATTAGTCGCCTTGTATGACACGACACGCAGTAGGATGCGTGGGGTATATTCTATTTTTCTTCCACCATAAGTGAAGGCCTCTTTACCCCCTGGGAAAAAAAAAACTATATAAAGATTGTCGGCGAATATCTCATCAATACTGTTTGGAAATATAAAGACATTCATATGTTCTCTGACCACATGGGACAGCAGAGATGTCACAAGGAACCTGTTCATACAGTTTTATCCATGGTATAAAGATGATTAGAAAGGTATGGGCAATAGTTGATTACTGGAACCACAACAGACTCGTGTGACGTCACACAAAATTCGATGCTACTGGTCTCCCCACGTCACCTTCATTCGACTCGCCTAATTATGGTCTCTAAACAGGATTGGTATATTGTGTTTCCACCGAAAATGTAGAGGGACATGGATAGACATGGACATATATAGTGTGACAGGACCCTACTCTATATGCTAAGGTTGTTATTTTTTGCATTTGAAGATTATATAAACTGCAATGAGGTAGTTTACAGCCGTTGTCGCTTTCAAATTTTACCGCGGCAATAAGCGATCATTATGGTGATTTTTTTTTCACCTAATATGTAGAGTAACGTCGATTGATATCGACAATTCTATTGTAGTAGGACCCAATCTACATATTAGTATTGTTATTCTTTATATCTGTAGCTTATATGAAGAGATATTTCGAAGGTGTTGGAGGTTTTCCCTTCAAAAGTCGGGAGAAAGGCTGGAGGTAAACGGATTCTCGCTCGTCCCTTGTCCAACTTCCTTTAAATTCACGTAGTTTGCTGCTGACACTCTTCGACTTTCACCCAGGGATGGCATGTGAGGGTGTATGAAGGCCCAGGGAATGCGGAGAGATATGTATAAGTATGTGGCCAGCTAGGAATCTAAGAGTGAGCCAGGGATTTCGACGAAGGTGAAGATGTTATGGTGGCGGAAGGAGGGACGGTGCTACCATCTCGTGGCCAGAGAGAAGACTATAGCCTGGGACGGTGCTGCCATCGAGAGTCATTGCTCAAAATACCTGTAACTTGCTTCATAACTAAACTCAAGAGTAACTCTTAGGAAGTCACCAAATAAACTGTTCTATTATTTCAAAGTCCTGCAAAGTTAGAGCTTAGAAACCTAGTCAGCGAGGGAACTTACTTTATCAGAGACGATAAAATAAATGCTAGTCGATAGAACTCTAATTAGCTTAATCATCCTAAGCTTAGCTTTGCCAATAAATTACGAAATAAAGTTAGGATCCGTTCAGCCCTCGGCTATGGATATTGGGAGATTGCCAAACTAAATAAGAGCCTATAGAATTGTTAATGAGCTGTTCAGGTTAGAGTCGTTAGACTGTCCCATCCCAGGCACTTAGGCTTCAATATAGTAACAGCAGCGTCCTTAGGAACATGAGATTATACTGACTTATTGCATAGTAATTGCGAGAGTACTCCTGGAAGAGCTATAATTCCGAATTTAATAGAAATCTGTCATTGTTGTCACGATAGGGACGGTTCACGGCTGTATTTGGTAATTGTTTGAGTCCATTGTTGCCCCACTTATGTTGAAGAGATATTACTAACTTATGTTGTGGAGTTAATACTTGCTTATGTTGTGGAGTTAATACTTGCTTTGTTGTGGAGTTAATACTTGCTTATGTTGTGGAGTTAATACTTGCTTATGTTAAAAAGTTAACTCTTGCTTATGTTTAAGAGCTAATACGTGCCTATGTAGAGTTAATACTTGCTTATGTTGTAGAGTTAATACTGGCTTATGTTGTAGAATTAATACTTGCTTATGTTGAAAACTTATTTATTACTTGCTTATATTAAAGAGTTAACACTTGCTTATGTTTAAGAGCTATACGTGTTTATGTTGAGTTAATACTAGCTTATGTTGTAGAATTAATACTTGCTTATGTTGAAGAATTATTTATTTATTTATGTTGAAGAGTAAATACTTGCTTATGTTGAAGAGTTAAGGGAGCCCACCTCGCGTATTTTTCTCTTTCTCTTCCTCTCTCTTTGGTTTGTATCCATTCGGCCCCATTCAGCCTACAGTTTTAAGACGTTTACCCCATCCAGGTTTTAATATTTTCCTGGCGAGCGGTAGCGAGCCAGCATATATATATTTTTGTTTTGACAGCAAGCTAAATTTGTAAATTTTTCGATAGAGAAATGTCTCCGGCGAAGCCGGATTTCTTCATACAATGCTGGCTCGCTATCGCTCGCCAGGAAGAAATCGACACCTGGATGGGGATAAACGTCTTAAAACAGTTGGCTTGATGGGGCCGAATGGATACAAGCCAGGGAAAGAGAAAAATGGAGAGAAAGGTAAACAAAAAAAAACGGTGACCCCCTTTAACCTTGCTTATGTTGAAGAGTTGCCCTAACTTGAGGACTCTTCTATCATGTATGATTAGTGTGTACTTTAGAAGGAAGAATCAGCGTAGGCTACAACATGTATGGGTAAAAACACATGTGCAGATATTATGGTCCCAGGTTTATTCAACGTTTAGCCTTCTACGGCTTCTTCAGGAATACAACATATATGGAAGTACAGTCGCGCTGATAAGTGATGGCTCGGCACCAATTATGTTTTGATCAATAATTGGCATCAGCAATATCTTAGCTTCATTTGTTCATATCGAGTGAAATATACAAACATCTTCCTACACTTACCCACCCTATTCAACTTCTGACAGACATTAATACAGCACAGAACAAGCCAAACGTAATGACAGCTGGGACATGACTTATTAGCGCGACCGTACAGTCAACCTATATACAGTCCAAGCTCTGAGAAAACAACTAAACAAAATTAAATAATGTTGTATTCCTGAAGAAGCCGTAAAAGGCGAAACGTTGAATAAACCTGGCACCATAATTATCTGCCAATGTGTTTTTGCCCATAAGTTGTGTACTGTATTTCAATAAACTACTTGTGTGTATGGGTATCCCCTTTTGTTTCAATAAACTACTTGTGTGCATGGGTATCCCCTTTTGTTTCAATAAACTACTTGTGTGTATAGGTATCCCCTTTTGTTTCAATAAACTACTTGTGTGTATAGGTATCCCCTTTTGTTTCAATAAACTACTTGTGTGTATAGGTATCCCCCTTTTGTTTCAATAAACTACTTGTGTGTATGGGTATCTCCCTTTGTTTCAATAAACTACTTGTGTGTATGGGTATCCCCTTTTGTTTCAATAAACTACTTGTGTGTATGGGTATCCCCCTTTTGGTTTCAATAAACTACTTGTGTGTATGGGTATCCCCTTTTGTTTCAATAAACTACTTGTGTGTATGGGTATCCCCTTTTGTTTCAATAAACTACTTGTGTGTATGGGTATCCCCTTTTGTTTCAATAAACTACTTGTGTGTATGGTATCCCCTTTTGTTTCAATAAACTACTTGTGTGTATGGTATCCCCTTTTGTTTCAATAAACTACTTGTGTGTATGGGTATCCCCTTTTGTTTCAATAAACTACTTGTGTGTATGGGTATCCCCTTTTGTTTCAATAAACTACTTGTGTGTATGGGTATCCCCTTTTGTTTCAATAAACTACTTGTGTGTATGGGTATCCCCTTTTGTTTCAATAAACTACTTGTGTGTATATCCCCTTTTGTTTCAATAAACTACTTGTGTGTATGGGTATCCCCTTTTGTTTCAATAAACTACTTGTGTGTATGTGTATCCCCTTTTGTTTCAATAAACTACTTGTGTGTATGGGTATCCCCTTTTGTTTCAATAAACTACTTGTGTGTATGGGTATCCCCTTTTGTTTCAATAAACTACTTGTGTGTATGGGTATCCCCTTTTGTTTCAATAAACTACTTGTGTGTATAGGTATCCCCTTTTGTTTCAATAAACTACTTGTGTGTATGGGTATCCCCTTTTGTTTCAATAAACTACTTGTGTGTATGGGTATCCCCTTTTGTTTCAATAAACTACTTGTGTGCATGGGTATCCCCTTTTGTTTCAATAAACTACTTGTGTGTATAGGTATCCCCTTTTGTTTCAATAAACTACTTGTGTGTATAGGTATCCCCTTTTGTTTCTTTCATCCAGCTGAGTACTACCCCGGCCTTAAGGGGAGATGGGCCGTTTTTCTGGTCCCCTTTCTTCTTCATGTTTATCCCCATTAGTTTTGAGGTTTTAAGACGTTTGCCCCACTAGTTTGTCGATTTTAAGACCTTTCGTCCCATTTCTTTGTCAATATTAAGACTTTTGGTGCCCTTTAGGTATCGATTATTTTCCTGGCGAGCGATAGCGAACCTGTAATTGTGGAGGAACCGGCCTTCGGCCGTGACATTTTTCTACCGAAAAATGTACAAGTTAATCTCGATAGGGAATCTAATGGATATGTTGTTTAAAGTTTGATGTAGGTCTAGGGAGGAAACTAAACAATGATAAAAATATATTATATATGAGGAAAAAAATAGGCCCATCCGACATGGGCCGGTTTTCTGGACCACTTTCTCTCTCATGTTACATTGTTTAGCCCCATTAGTTTTCAGATGTTAAGATGTTTACCCCATTAGTTAGTCGATTTGAAGACCTTTCGCCCCATTTCTCCGTCAATATTTAGACCTTTCGTGCTATTTAGGTGTCGATTGTTTCCCTGGCGAACGATAGTGAGCTGTAATGTTGGAAGAACCGGCCTTCGGCCGGGAAAATTTTCTACCGTAAAATGTACAAATTAATCTAGAAGGGGAATCTAATGGATGTTTTTTTTTTTAAATTTGATGGAGGTCTAGGGAGGAAACTAGAAAAATAACGAATACATGCAAAAATCGCCCAAAAAGTGAACCATACCCCTTAAACCTCCGAGGTGAGATACAGTCAGGAATATTTATATCCCTACACATAATATAATCAAGGGGAGGGTGTGAATTAATGTAAGTCATTGTGAAGTACCTGTAAGCACTCCTAGAATATATACTGGTTGTTGTTGTTGATCCCCAGGCTATTAACCCCAAGGCCATAACCGAGGGCCACCACAAAAACCTCCCATCTTTACCACTAAAGAATACCCAGGTGACCAAAGCCGCTCCCAGGCAAAGGGGCTGAGGAGAGTGTGAAAAACGCCCAGGACACCGAAGCCCCTCCCAGGGCCCTGTGCCCCTTAACAGTTATGTAGAGAACATTGAGGGGTAAGGGAAAAAGATAAGTTTTATCTTTGAGAGGTCAGCAGGGTAGGGGATCATAAACCCATGGGCTTACACCCCTGGGCCAATGCCCCCACCGTCTGCAGCCCCCCTTGCAGTGCCACCCAATCGGGCGATCTCGCCAGCACCTAGAAGAAAAAGTAGTACAGTAAAAGAGACAGACAGAAATGGGTAAGGTAGGGTAGGGGATGCTAAACCTCACTCTGGATAGGACCAGCCTTCACTCATATATACTGGTTCTTTGGGGTACTATAGAACATTTAGGGAAGATTTCTAGTTTGCTCCTTAGACCTCCATCAAGCTTAGGAAAATATCCCGAAGACCCGCTTAATTGGAGATGAATCTGTACACATTTGTGTTGGTTAAATGCCCACCCTGAGGCCGGTTCCTCCCAAATTAGAGGCTCTCTATCGCTTGCCATGAAAAAATTGACACCTAAATAGCACGAAAGGTCTTAAAATTGACGTAAATGAGGCGATGGGTCTTTAATTCGCCAACTCTAATGGGGCGAACGTCTTAAAATAAAAATATAATAATAATAGGGCTAAACATGAGGGAAAAGTGGGTCCAGAAAAATATAACCCTTAAGTGAACTCTCCCTTAAATAATGTAGCCTAGAGTCTGTTTATCCTCAGTGAGTCAGTAGGCCAAACATCGTGACATCAACTCAACTCAACTCAAACTCAAAAATGAACTTGAACAATCGATCAGAAATTTGACCTAGAGACCAGAATTCATCCCATAAGCCTCTAATAACTCAAAAACAGAACTAGAACAATCGACCTAACATTTCTATTACAGGAAAGAAATCGTTACATCAGCCTATAATAACTCAAAAAATAACCTGAATAATCCACCCCAAATGTACACCACCTACCAGAATTCATATCATTTTTTGGAGCTTAAAATGAACTTGAACAATCGATCTGAAATTTCTACTGTACGCCAAACATCGCGACATCAACCTCTAAAAAAAAACGAAAAAAAAAAAAAACGAGCAATCGACCAGCAATTGTGACCTTAGCCTTTAATAACTTAAACTTAACTTGAATAATCCACCCAAAATTTCTACCACATCACAAAATTCATGACATTAGCTTCTTGTAACTAAAAAATCACTTTAACAATAGATCTTAAATTTCTACTGTAGGCCAAAAATTGTGACAACTTCTAACTAGAAAAAAAAAAATGAATAATCGACTTAAATGTCTACTAAAGGGAAAGAATCGACCAGGAAATAGGTGTGGACATTTACATCGTTTGCTCTAGCCCTTTTTAAGTTACAAGAGATTAAACATATTTTTGTTTGCCCCTTCTCCCTCTTGTATACGAACAGGACAGTACTCAGGGGATAAGGAGTTGCTGGAACTCCTGTTTCATTTGCCTGGCTTCCCTCACAGTTTCCATTCGTGCCTCACCTACACACAGAGAGTATAACCAGCTGACTCTCACAAGCACCTCCTCCTCCTATTCATATCACTACACTTAAGGGGACATGGGCCGGTTTTCTGGACCACTTTCTCCCTCATGTTTAGCCCCATTAGTTTTCAGATGTTAAGATGTTTGCCCCATTATTTAGACGATTTTAAGACCTTTCGCCCCATTTATACGTCAATATTTAGACCTTTTGTGCTATTTAGGTGTCGATGTTTTCCCTGGCGAACGATAGTGAGCCTGTAATGTTGAAAGAACCAGCCTTCGGCCGGGAAATTTTTCTACCGAAAAATGTACAAATTTATCTACAAGGGGGATCTAATGGATTTTTTGTTTTAAATTTGATGGAGGTCTAGGGAGGAAACTAGAAAAATAATTAATACATGCAAAAATAGCCCAAAAAGTGAACCATCCCCCCTTAAGAAGCACACCACACTTCTTTCCAACACACCTAAATAACCTCTAACGTACCTTGATTTGGGCTTTCTATCTCTCTTTCAACCTGGGGTGGGGGGGGGGGGGGGACACTTGTTACCGGCAGCTTTGTCTTTTGTCTCCTTCACGCATCTAGCACAACTAGTTGAAGGGGGGTTTTGGAGACGTATTTGAACTTGCAGGGGGATTTAGGAGGCGTATTAAAATTGAAGGGGATTTAGGAGGCATATTCTTAGCTTGAAGGGGGATTTAGGATCCGTATTTAAAATTGAAGGGGATTTAGGAGGCATATTCTTAGCTTGAAGGGGGATTTAGGATCCGTATTTAAAATTGAAGGGGATTTAGGAGGCATATTCTTAGCTTGAAGGGGGATTTAGGATCCGTATTTTAACTTGAAGGAGGAATTAGGAGGCGTATTTTTAGCTTGAAGGGGGATCTAGAAGGCGTATTTTGAGCTTGAAAAGGGATTTGTAGGGCGTATTTTTAGCTTGAGGGATTTAGGAGGCGTATTTATAGCTTGAAAGCGGATTTGGAAGGCGTATTTTTTAGCTTGCAGAGTGATTTAGGAGGCATATTTTTAGCTTAAAGGGGGATTTAGGAGGAGTATTTTTTAGCTTGAAGGGGGATTTAGGAGACATATTTTAACTTGAAGAGGGATTTGGGAGGTATATTTTTAGCTTGAAGGGGGATTTAGGAAGCATATTTTTTTTAGCTTGTAGGTGGATTTGGCAGGCGTATTTTTAGCTTGAAGGGGGATTTGGAAGGCGTATTTTTAGCTTGAAGGGGGATTTAGGAGGCGTATTTTTAGCTTGAAAGAGGATTCGGGAGGCGTATTATTAGCTTGAAGAGGGATTTAGAAGGCGTATTTTTAGCTTGAAGGGGAATTTACAAGGCGTATTTTTAGCTTGAAGGGGGATTTAGGAGACGTATTTTGAGCTTGAAAGGGGATTTAGGAGACGTATTTTTTAGCTTGACGGGGGATTTACAAGGCGTATTTTTAGCTTGAAGGGGAATTTACAAGGCATATTTTTAGCTTGAAGGAGGATTTAGGAGACGTATTTCTAGCTTGAAGGGGGATTTGGGACGGCTATTATCAACTCTGCGTAAGCAGAGTTTGGTATCGCCTCCCCCCCCCCCCCCCCCCATATAGTGGGTACCACCGGGAAAAATGTCTGTCGTCGTTGTTGTTGTTGTTGTCCGTCTGTCCCGAAACTCCTCCTAGACCGTTGGACGGATTTTCACCAAATTTCACACGAACATTTGTTGCGTGAATGCGAACGTCAGCCAAAAAATATTTTTTTAATTTATGCAATAGTTATGATTTTAGGTCCAAAATATGGTTCCCCCCCCCCCCCTCCTCCCACCCCACAACGATGGCATTCTTAGTGTGTGAGCCCCTTTGGGGCTCACACACTAAGAACGCATTCGTTCTGGGGGCGAATACATCTCGCCACGCATTTGCTAGGTTAAGTTAGTTTAGTTGGCATTAGAAGTGATGGTAGTAATAGTGGGATTGATGGTGATAGTAGTGATGATGGTGATAATAGTAGTGATGATGGTTGTAGTTGTATTGATGATGATGACAGTAGTAGATATTGTGACGCACCCAGTGCGTGGCAACTTAACCTGATTGTACTCCTTGGTACTCCACTGTGCCGCCGCGGTGCGGTGCCGCTGTGCCGCTGTGCCATGCTGGCTGCTTATATTGAGTGTGACAACGTATAACTATGTTCTTTGTATCTCTGCAAAGGTCTCGTCATTTGCTAACCAGTGGTGGGTTTTGTTTTAAGCCATGTCGAGACCTTCCATTTAATATGTAGTATCAATAGAGAAGTTGATAGATAAGACAATAGGAATTCAGAGAGAGAGAGTGAGTTAGACTTCAGAGCGAGAGGGTAGCAATGCGCCTCGCTGCCGGGGGGGTGGTTGCCAGACGTATGGACCGGTTGGCAGCCCTGCGCTTATAGCTAGGTGCGACAGGGTTGGTAGTACATTGCCGCCTGCCTATGCTGCCTGGGCTGCCCATGTTGTCGTACTGCACATTGCATGGAGGCTCGCTGTGTGTTCCATGATCAGGTTGCCTAGAACCTTTGAGATTCTAACATCCCTTGCCCTCTCTCCCAATTTCTCACGGTTGCACTCTTTCTCTCTGACGACATTACTCTCATTTCATTCTTCTCTCTATTTAAATGCATACCCTTCCCTTGAGGTCCTAAAGGAGTTTCAGCACTCACCTCTCGTATTACTCTTAGGACAAGCATATATTTACATGTATTAGATTTAAGGGGTTAATGTGAACAGCGATCTTCTTGATGAGGATAGTTGGTGAACGTTCTACATGTTCACGAGTTATATGCCCAGCTCATCATCCAATTTGTGACTAGACTAGTGCCATGTGTAAGAGCCCGACCATGCCCAGGAGTTGTCTGTAGAGGGGCGAGGACTTAGCCTTGATTTGCCTACCGAGCCAGGAGCGAGTGCAGTACCAGAGACTACAGCTCGCTCGTAGTGCCGGTATAGTAGAGTAACGTAATTTATCTGTCCTTGTGTTCTCTACAGTCTTTTCCTGGGTTCTCGCTTTCGGTGCTGGGACTCGTTGTTCCTGTGACTTGGCCTGCTAGCTAGAACACATGGGGATGATGAGTGGGTGATATCTTTATTTTACTATGCATTGCAGCTCTCTTTAAGTTTATGTATGTAACACTTTACAATACACATTACTCACACACAAGACAACACTATTAATACTTTCATGTATCAATTAACTGCACTGTCGTTTTGCTGCTGTTTCCGGAGTTCTATTGCGTAGGGCGCATACGGACTCAGAGGGGAGACAGAGTGAGAGAAGCGAAGTAGCCTATGCGGTAGTAGGCTACCGGCGCAGTACTGTTGCCTGCAACCTTTTAGTTATTCCAAGTATAGATTCATTCTTATAATAAGTGACTACTATTTATGTTCCTTCCATGTGTATTATTAGGTATCTACTGGATCATGAACATCTTGTATGCTACATGCTAGTGCATGTTAGTAGGGGACAGTTATTCTAGTGCACGCGCTTTCAAGTAGGCGTGTACATTTGTCATTTAGCATTTCACTGTCATACCTTTAGCCTGCTTCTATTCTACATTATTAGAGGCTTAATATTAACGTAGTTTCTTGAGTATTGCATTTCTTTAGTAATAACGTAACCTATAAATGTCTGAGGGAGTTTAGCCTCATAGCCTACCCCTGTTGTACACTTTCGCCGAGTTAAGGTACCTCGTTACCATAGACGATAACTCTGTAGGGCGTTGGTGCTTTTGTTGTCTGGAGCATATAGTATTTGGGACTGGAATCGAGCGTGTCGTTGTCACATAAGCCATTTCTGTCCTACGATCAAGAATCCCGAATATGTATTGCCGATCCAGCCGTAACAAAATGGCGACCTTGCACAAGATTCAGTGGTATCCTATCACATGTTTTTTGGAGAACTATTCTATGCTACCTAGTAGAGCTGGCTAGAATTTTCTTGCATATTGGAGGAATTTTTATTGTGTCATTATTGTATTGGTGGACTTGCAGATTGTTTCGTTGGGGGTGTCTAGAGTAGAGTCATTCAAGCATCTTTAACATTTTGTGAGTCGAGACTGCAATTAGTAATAAGCACTTCTTTTTTTTTATGAACAGCAATTGTATAACCAGCACTATGTCTAATGACTCATCATTTACGGGGGAGGATAACACGGTACAGCCTAGTAACCAGCAAGTACAACAGATGTTTAGGGAGGGGAGTGTTATAAGTGGAGAGAGGGATGCCCGGGCATTTTTGCAGACACCTTTGACCGAACAGTGCCTGCAGGCTATTGATTGTTACGGTCTTCGCTGTTTAGCCACGGTTTTGGGGCGGGACTGTCCTGACAGTTGGCCCAAGAAGAATTTGGTGGCATGTTTGTTGGGTGATGGCGATGGGGCGGTGGGTGGAGTGGGGTCTTGGGGGGTTCCCTCCAAGCCTCCATTCCACTCTACCCCTGAGCTGGGCCCTCAGCCAGCGAGTCTTAGCACGATGCAGCAGGAGGGTTCTCAAGGGCAAGCTGGCTTACCCGTAAACACGTCTCGGTGTGGATCCCCCATTTTGTGCTCTCCCCCCCCAGGCCTGTCTCCTGAGATGTTATTTCAGCTAGAACTAGCTAAGTTTAAGCTGCAGGAGACTCAGATACAGATACAACAGGCTAGTATAGAACGCATAGAGGTTGCTAGAATCCAAGCCAATCAGGATGCAACCAGGTACCAGGCTGAAATGGATGTCGAGAAGTCTAGAGTAGAGACCACGGGGCGTCATCTCGGTGGTGGGCACCGGGTTACAGACTCACTTTCGCATTTAATTAAGTTAGTACCCGCATTTGATGAGACAGCAGTGACTGAGTTTTTTGCTCGTTTCGAAAAGAAGTGTCGTGAGTATGACTGGCCGGAGGTTAAATGGGCAGCATTAGTTTCATCACGTCTAGTGGGTAAGGGGTTGAAAGCCTACGATGCACTGTCACTGGACGAGAGTGTAGTGTATGGACTGGTGAAGGAGGCTGTGCTCCGGGCCTACGAACTGCAACCCGAAACTTATAGATTGAAGTTCCGTGGCGTGAATAAGAAGAGCGACGTCAGTTTTATGGAGCACGCACGGGACTTAACAGATGCAGGTAATAACTGGTTTCGGTCCGAGCACGCAGAGTCGGCTGAGGAAATTAAGCAACTTTTCTATCTGGAACAGTTTTACAAATGTACTGGAACCGATCTAACGCTGAACATTAAGGAAAAATGTCCCAAGACAGTAGAGGAGGCTGCCAAGATGGCAGACCTCAGATTATCATTGATTCGTGGTTGCGGTGCCGCTCAGAGCGCTGAGTCAGGGCAGAAGGGGCGCTATACCCCACCCACCAGAGTTTTCGATAATAACAAATCCTATGACACACATAACCACACTAAATGCATTGCACCTAATAACACCTACAAACACAAGCCTCTCCCGTTTACTAAAGGTCAGGCCCCTTCTTCGCCCGCACAAGGGAAGAAGCCCATTGGGGATGTGAAATGTTACAAATGTCAGAAGCTAGGCCATTATTCACGTGAGTGCCCTAGTAACACTCCCGCTAAGCCGGTGTCATTGGTTCACAGTATCGGTGTGTCTCTGAAGGCTGCAGCAACTGCCCGGGGTAGGTTGTCAGCAGCTGAGGCACACGCGGTAAAGAAGCGTACGGAAGGCTCGACACCTGTCCGGGACACTTTCTGTAACCATCGGGGACACGGGTTTGTGAGCTGGGGGAGTGAACTACGGAGGGTTGACTTGCTGAGGGATACGGGGGCTTCGCAAACTTTGTTGAGGAACTTCACAGGGAAACCGATAAATGCGGCCAGAGTTGTTGTGGTGCAGGGTATAAATGCTACGAGGTCATACCCACTTGTGAGGTTGGAGTTGAGAGTGGGAGAGGTGTGCAGGGAGCTGGATGTAGGGATCGTTGAGTGTTTGCCAGTTGAGGGCGTCGACCTTCTTCTCGGCAACGACTTTGCGGTGCCCACTTCCGGGACTCCACCCTTAGTCGTTGCCGAGAGGGCGGCCGACGTGGATGGTGAGAATCGGGAATGGGTTGGGAGGTGCCAACAGGATGAGATGGCCTGTGTGGTAACCCGATCTCGCTCTGCGGCTCCTGCACAGCCTAGCACTCAACCTCGGGGACAGTGGAGGAAGGATCAGGAGAAGGTTGCTAAGGGCAGGAAAAGGGACATTGATTCTGCTGCACTTCTCGGTGATTCGGTACTTGGACCTATAATAAACACGGGAGTTGACTCTGGCCCAGATATGGTGTGTAACAAGGCAGAGTTGGGTAAGACTTCGCGTGAGGCAAGAGCTGTAGCGAGAGCCACTAAGGCAGTAGAGCCTACTAGCCGGGGTAATGTCTTATTACAAAACCATCTTGATGCATTGACGCCCAGGGACATTAGTGAGCAGCAGCTGCAAGACGCTAGCCTAGCTCGTTATAGCAATGGTGCCATAGAGTTGGAGGAAGATGGGGATGCGAAGCCGGGAGATTTCTTTAGGCTCAACAGGATATTGTACCGCAGATTTCTAGACCCCAAATCGAAGTGGGAGGGCGGTGCGAGGGTAGTAGACCAGGTGGTTGTTCCAAATAAGTATAGAGAGTCCTTATTGTGTCTGGCGCATGATGTGCCGGTGGCGGGTCATTTGGGGGTAACAAAAACATTGGCGGCATTGGGCAGGTTTTTCTGGTGGCCTGGGGTCAAGGCTGATGTCTGTGCATGGGTGGCTGGGTGTGCGACCTGCCAGACAACGGGGAAGCCTAACCAGACCATCCCGAAGGCACCTTTGTTTCCCATACCTGTCACCGGGCCTCCGTTCAGCAAAGTTGTAGTAGATTTGGTTGGCCCTTTCCCGCCTACTAGTAGTGGCAATAAATTCCTGTTGACAATCATGGATGTGGCTACGAGATACCCGGACGCATACCCCATGAGAAACGGCTCGGCAAAGGCAGTTGTTAAAAACTTATTATTGTTCTGTTCCCGTTATGGATTTCCACGTGAGGTGCAGTCAGACCAGGGGAGCAATTTTACATCCAAATTGTTCAAGCAAACCCTTCAGTTGCACGGTATATGTTCTGTAGTGTCGTCAGCCTACCATCCCGAGAGTCAGGGAGTCTTGGAGCGGTGGCACTCGACCCTGAAGAGTATGCTACGCTGTTACTGTGCAGAACATGACACTGATTGGGATTTGGGTCTGCCGTATGTTCTGTTCGCTGCACGTGAAGTCCCAGGAGAGAGCCTGGGGTTCAGTCCAAATCAACTAGTCTTTGGCCATAATGTGAGAGGACCTTTAAGTATGGTGAAAGAGATCTGGGAGGGCGAAGAGAAGCCGGGGTCTGTACTTAAATATATCCTTGAGAGCCGGGAGAGACTTATTGGTTGCATGGCAGCGGCAGGTAATAACTTGGTTAATGCACAGGCGGTCATGAAGCACCAGTATGACGCCAAGGTGAAGCTTCGGGAGTTTTCGGTGGGTCAGGAGGTAATGTTGCTTTTACCTTTGCCTGGACACCCCCTTTCTGCCAAGTTTATTGGGCCGTATGTGGTGGCTAAGAAACTGTCCGACCTTGATTATCTCGTTGCAACACCTGACCGTAGAAAAAAACATCAGTTATGTCATGTTAACCTCATGAAAGAGTATGTGAGACGCCCCTCAGAGCCTCTCACTGTCCCTGTGCTGGCCTGCAGCGGCCAGGGTGGAGAAGGAGGTGGGGACAGTCATGCTGCTGAGGAGGATAGCTGGGACTGTGTCATTTCCGCGGAACAGTGGGCGGGGAATACTGAACAAGAGGCTAGGCAAGCTGTAAGTCACCTGCCTGAGCACCAGGGTGCTGCTGTCCTAGGCCTGTTCAGGTCATACCCCTCTGTTTTCGCCGAACACCCAGGTCTCACTACTCAGGTAACGCACGACGTGGACGTCGGTGATAATGTGCCCTTCAAGTCAGTGCCCTACCGTGTGCCCCCGGTAAAGTTGCCAGCTTTACGGGAGGAGTTAAAGTACATGGTTGAGAGAGGGATGATCACTGAAGGTTATGTGAAGTGGACATCACCCGTCACGTTGCAGCCAAAACCTGACGGCAAGGTGCGGTTCTGCATAGATTTTCGTAGGCTAAATGGCTTGACCACTACCAACCCTTACCCTTTGCCTCGAGTTGACGACAGCGTGGACAAGATAGGGAATGCAAAGTACCTTACTAAAATTGATCTTGTAAAAGGCTACTGGCAAGTACCCCTGTCGGACCGAGCTAAGCAAGTTTGTGGTTTTGTGGTAGATGGCAAGACCTACCAATGTAACGTAATGCCTTATGGGCTTAAGAACGCACCTGCCACGTTTCAGAACCTGATGAACGATATTTGTGACGAAATCCCTAACTGCACGGTCTACCTTGATGACGTGATAGTGTATGATGACGATTTTGAAAATCACCTAAGGCACTTAGAGACCCTGTTTGGGAAGTTGCACGATGCTGGGCTGGTGGTGAACCTGAGGAAGTGCGAGTTTGTAAAGGCTACTGTGCAGTATCTTGGCTTCGTGGTCGGGTTAGGCCGGGTGTGCCCCCCCCTGAGCAAGATACAGGCTATCAATATGTTTCCCAGGCCCACCACTAAGCGCCAGGTCATGCGGTTCCTAGGTATGATCGGCTATTATAGGCGCTTCATCCGGGGATACTCTACTGTCTTAGCACCGTTAACTGATCTACTGTCGAAGTCAGTGAAGTTCTGTTGGGCTGCGGAGTGTCAGAGGGCTTTCGACCTAGTCAAGCACCTGCTGTGTACACATCCGATTTTGAGAGCCCCAGACTTCTCCAGGAGTTTTCAGCTGGCGACTGATGCCAGCGGTGTGGGTGCCGGGGCAGTGTTACTGCAGACTGATTCCGAGGGCTTGGAACACCCAGTGAGCTTCTTTTCTCGCAAGTTTAATTCGGCACAAAGGAATTACTCGACTATAGAGAAGGAGCTTCTTGCTATCGTTTTGTCGCTCAAACATTTCGAAGTTTATGTTCCAGCCTACGGCCCGGTAGTGACGATTTATACGGACCATCATCCCTTGAAATTCCTAAATCAGTTTCACAATCGGAATATGCGGTTGACCAGGTGGTCCCTAATGCTCCAAGAGTATAATCTCAACATTCAGCATATTGCCGGGAGTGAGAACGTGATAGCAGATTGTCTATCAAGGGTTGATGATCCAGGATAGTCGTGCACGGTGTGTGGGTTGAGCAGGAGTAAAATTAGGCTATCATAACGCCGTCCAAAAAGATTATAAAACAATAAAATAAACGAGATTTTTTTTTTTAGTTTTGTAAGTCTTTATTGTTGTAGCATGATGCATGCGATATTGTGTTTTATGTATAATTCACACTTCAGTTGTTGTGCACCTTTTGCAATTAGTGGCAGCTAAGGGTAGCAGGTCGGTTGGTTGCCTGTCAGATTTTGATAATGCTTCTAAGGTCGATTATCTAAAATCTTGGGGGGGCTGTGACGCACCCAGTGCGTGGCAACGCAACCTGATTGTACTCCTTGGTACTCCACTGTACCGCCCGTACCACTGTACCGTGCTGGCTGCCTATATTGAGTGTGACAACGTATAACTATGTTCTTTGTATCTCTGCAAAGGTCTCGTCATGTGCTAACCAGTGGTGGGTTTTGTTTTAAGCCATGTCGAGACCTTCCATTTAATATGTAGTATCAATAGAGAAGTTGATAGATAAGACAATGGGAGTTCAGAGAGAGAGAGTGAGTTAGGCTTCAGAGCGAGAGGGTAGCAATGCGCCACGCTGCCGGGGGGGTGGTTGCCAGACGTACGGACTGGTTGGCAGCCTTGCGCTTATAGCTAGGCGCGACAGGGTTGGTAGTCCATTGCCGCCTGCCTATGCTGCCTGGGCTGCCCATGTTGTCGTACTGCACATTGCCTGGAGGCTCGCTGTGTGTTCCATGATCAGGTTGCCTAGAACCTTTGAGATTCTAACATCCCTTGCCCTCTCTCCCAACTTCTCACGGTTGCACTCTTTCTCTCTGACGACATTACTCTCATTTCATTCTTCTCTCTATTTAAATGCATAACCTTCCCTTGAGGTCCTAAAGGAGTTTCAGCACTCACCTCTCGTATTACTCTTAGGACAAGCATATATTTACATGTATTAGATTTAAGGGGTTAATGTGAACAGCGATCTTCTTGATGAGGATAGTTGGTGAACGTTCTACATGTTCACGAGTTATATGCCCAGCTCATCATCCAATTTGTGACTAGACTAGTGCCATGTGTAAGAGCCCGACCATGCCCAGGAGTTGTCTGTAGAGGGGCGAGGACTTAGCCTTGATTTGCCTACCGAGCCAGGAGCGAGTGTAGTACCAGAGACTACAGCTCGCTCGTAGTGCCGGTATAGTAGAGTAACGTAATTTATCTGTCCTTGTGTTCTCTGCAGTCTTTTCCTGGGTTCTCGCTTTCGGTGCTGGGACTCGTTGTTCCTGTGACTTGGCCTGCTAGCTAGAACACATGGGGATGATGAGTGGGTTATATCTTTATTTTACTATGCATTGCAGCTCTCTTTAAGTTTATGTATGTAACACTTTACAATACACATTACTCACACACAAGACAACACTATTAATACTTTCATGTATCAATTAACTGCACTGTCGTTTTGCTGCTGTGTCCGGAGTTCTGTTGCGTAGGGCGCATACGGACTCAGAGGGGAGACAGAGTGAGAGAAGCGAAGTAGCCTATGCGGTAGTAGGCTACCGGCGCAGTACTGTTGCCTGCAACCTTTTAGTTATTCCAAGTATAGATTCATTCTTATAATAAGTGACTACTATTTATGTTCCTTCCATGTGTATTATTAGGTATCTACTGGATCATGAACATCTTGTATGCTACATGCTAGTGCATGTTAGTAGGGGACAGTTATTCTAGTGCACGCGCTTTCAAGTAGGCGTGTACATTTGTCATTTAGCATTTCACTGTCATACCTTTAGCCTGCTTCTATTCTACATTATTAGAGGCTTAATATTAACGTAGTTTCTTGAGTATTGCATTTCTTTAGTAATAACGTAACCTATAAATGTCTGAGGGAGTTTAGCCTCATAGCCTACCCCTGTTGTACACTTTCGCCGAGTTAAGGTACCTCGTTACCATAGACGATAACTCTGTAGGGCGTTGGTGCTTTTGTTGTCTGGAGCATATAGTATTTGGGACTGGAATCGAGCGTGTCGTTGTCACATAAGCCATTTCTGTCCTACGATCAAGAATCCTGAATATGTATTGCCGATCCAGCCGTAACACCTGTAATGAATAGTACAGAGAAATTTACATATCACAACACCCATAAACAGTATCACAGCTCTCATACTCCGGCGGGGTCTAGGGTGTCCTATGTTACACTGACTGCACCCCCCCCCCCCCTTTTTCTTGAAATTAAACAATAAGTGACTTAGGGTCCACCTAGACCCTCTGCCTTAAAGCTATACATGGCAAGGAAGGTTTGTCTAGAGCTACTGAAAGGTATCGAGTCAAAAACGTATGATTAGAGGCCCACAACTGTGTGGACGTAATATCTTCAACAGAATTTTTTTTAAGGAAACATAAAGAAGCTGCCCACTTGCGTAAATCGTGGGCCCTACCCACAACGCCGGGATTACTCTCTTTAATGACCTCGACCAAGAGAGAAACCAGTCTACGTTTCATCAAGCGTTTACCCGTACTTGCTACCCATAAAGCACCCTGGTGATTTAGAGGTGCCACTCTCAAATATTTGGTTAGAGCTTGCACTGGACATAAATTATGGTGCACCTTTCCCCTTTTCAACGCCGGCACCGTGAACTCTGAAAACACGTGTTCACTGTGCTCATTCTTGGCTATGAACCCTGGGGAAGGTGCAATGTGAATACACTCATTAAGCCTACCAAACCTGAGGCAATTAGGTGTGTTGCTCATCGCCGCCAGCTCAGATACTCTGTTCCCAGTAGCCAAAGCCATAAGGAATACTGCCCTTTTTAAAAGTAATGTAAAGTCTGCAGTATTTTGGTACAGACGGGAATGAAGTAACGACAATGCTTTGTCCAGAGACCAGGTAGGCATGAGCTGACGGGGAGGTGGACGGAGTTTAAAACATGCCCTCATAAAACCTGTTTCCTCCGCGACTGGTATGGTGAGACCGGTAAGGTCCAAAAACGGCATCCTAATCGCTGTTAAGTGATTTTTTAACGTTACTACAGATAAACGTTTCTGCTCGAACAGATAATTTAAATAATTAAAAACCAAAGCCACCGAGGGCACAGTTTGTTCTGTTCTAAGAATCCAAGAAGTAAAGGCTTGCCAATGCGATTGATACTGTCGCTTAGTAGACTGGGTATATTGATTCATGATTTTATTGGTCACGTCTCTACCATATGGTGCTAGCCATTTGGCCTCCTGAATGTCCATAATGCAAAAGTCAGCGAGGTCTTTAGGTTGCCAATTGTGTCTAAGTGGAAAAACCCGACCGGGAGTGACACCGGGTGCGGGCACCACGTCTTCAATTGCTGGTACCACAACTGCGCCGGCCACAGGGGCGCGATTAGCGAGACTACGCCCCGATAATCCTGTAGTTTGTTTACTACGTGGCACATTAGAGATGCATCTGGCGGCGGAAACAGATAAATGGAACTCCACCTGTTCCAGTCTGTCACCAGTGCGTCTGGCCCGCCCGTCGCCGTTATCGTCCGGCGGGTGAGGTACAGTGGGAGTTTGTGAGTCTCCTCTGACGCAAATAAATCCACTTGTGGATGGTAAGGCTCCGCAATGATTTGGTTGAAAATGGTTTGCTTGAGCGCCCATTCTACTGTTGTGCTCTGTCTCCGAGACAGAGCGTCTGCCCAGACGTTTGCTACGCCTGGGAGATAAGATGCGTGAAGATGAATGTCCAGCCTGTTGGCTAGAATGAAAATCTTTTCTGACACGTTTAGCAACTTCCGAGATCTCGTTGACCCTTGTTTCTGAATACAGTGAACTGCATTCAGATTGTCCATTCTAAAGGCCACCGACTTGCCCCGTAAAGTAGAGCCGTGAGCCTGAAGGAAATACAAGGGGACTAGTAATTCTTTGACATTGATGTGGGAGATTTCTAAATGGGACCAAAGCCCTTGACCCTGGTGCCCTTGGTTTGACTGAAAGCCCCAACCTATCGTTCCTGACGCATCCGTGTCTACCCATACCGTCGGCGGAGGAGAGGTCCATGACATGACTGAGTGTAACGTTTCCCTCTTCGCCCAGACCGCTAGTAAGTTGTGGATTAATTTTGGTATGGGCCATAATTTTTTCGCCAGTGTTACGACCGGGCACTCGATACACTAGGGCTCTCACACAGGACTCGAGTATGGCTCGCTGCCACAACGGAAACACACGATCCCAACCCCAGAGTACTGCCAGCCGAACAAAAAACACCAATACCCTCCAGAGTCCTATCTGCTATAACGGGGTATACAAGAACTCGGTACTAGCGTTTCACAACAGACTAATAAAAAGACGGGAGTTATCTAGTCTGGTCAACAATCAAACAAAGAAGTAAATACAACAACACCAAAGAATAGTGTTGGCCGAAGCCGAAGTAATCCACCCTTGACTAAGAACTTAAGAAGTCCTCCACCCTCTACTTCGGATCGGCACTATTACGTTACGTTAAACAATAGTCCTCGAGCATCGAGCAAGGAATCTTCTGATAAAGTTAGATGCTTCTCGGATACTCGTAAGAAGTATCGGATTTTGAACAGCAATTCAATAAGCAACACACTGGCAATTAACTAATATTACAGGCTTTAAATTGACATAAGAAGAATTAGAAGAATAGACAGTAGTAAATGGCAAACATATAAAAGAAGTACTCCGACAATGCACTGGCAATAGCCTACTAGGATTGTGCTCGGGGGCCACTAATCTCTAAAGTAGCTATGCGTGCCACACATGAAATCAATAGTGCATAAACAATAACATACATAAGGAAAGCTTCAATACTATGCTGTATCTGCTGACCGAGCAAAGTCTAGCTGGGATGTAGTAGGCTAGGAAACAATGGCTGAGCAAGCGGCTCGTAGCCTAGCGAGGTCCTTAAGACTGTGCGGCCAAATTACGTTAATTGACGGGATGCTCTCTTGAGAGATCCAGATCACTAGTATCTGGTTCTCTCCTGGCGATCCTCTCAAAGTCAAGCAAACGAGTTAGCACAGTGCTGGGTGGCAGAGGCAAAAGCCCTCACTCGCAACACAGTGCTAAACTCACAAGGTACACAGTCAGAAAGACCACCTAGGCTTCCCAAGTCTCCGTTGCGATTGTACAGGTTCAACAAAACCTAATACACATCGGGAATCACAACTCTAGTAGCCTTATCCCAGTCTAGCATCACCTAGATCAGCAGAAAACAGGAACATGAATAATCATACACAGGGAAATGCATATACGAGTGCAACAAACATTAATCAATCCTATTCTAGTTATCCCTTCCAAAATAGGCTATCTAATAGGCATATATCTCGTGAGAACTCAAGCGATAATACTTTGGCTGACTAAATCTGCACCAAAGGGGTCATTGAGGTTATAAAGGGTCGGGAAGAGGAGAAGATAGGCGGTTCAGAGAGTAGAGAAAGTTCACATCAGTCGGAAGAATATGTATAGTTGTAAGGGATATGAGAAGTCGCTTTGCCTTATGAGTTCTGAGGAAAATGCGGCTAGACTTCCCTTTTTATACTCGGCCCTCTAGTGAGCATATCGCCAACTACTAAGGACCGCCCACTAGCAATCATTACGTAATATTCTCTCTCAATCTGGGATCGACAAAGGATTTCCCACGCGCTGAAGAGGGAGGAGGGAGGAGGGAATTAGGCCTACCTGCCCGCGTGGCGCACTCACTGGTCCTCGCCATGCAATTTCTCTCTCTCTCCTCTCATCATTACTAATAAGTCCCACACACAACACTTATAACTAATGATATAAAATAGAACTCGTTGACTCAGATGAAAACAAAATACATATTTATAATACTTATAGTACAACGGCTCACATAAACTAAGTTAGGAAACTTTACACAGACTACAGCCAAAGTTCCTGCCCTGACGATCCTAGCGAGAGTGGGGCATGACTGGGCGTTCTGTACAGCATGCTCATACTCGACATGCGTCACACCAGCAATAGAGGAAAATATTTGTTGCCCTCCAATATTAAACGTTTGACTCTCAACCGGCCCAACCTTAGAGTTAGTTGAATCCAGTTGAGAGAGCCGACCAGAGACTCACAGATTTACAATATCCTAATTGTACAATATCCATTGGTAACCTGTCCGCCGGTAACACCCCCACCACAGTCTCTGACACAACTCCCGCCCGATCAGATTGGACACTAGATAAGTCGGGAGTAGAGGCAGAAAGTGAGGCACGAGGCTCCGGCGAACGCCGGGAGGCCTTTCGTTCCTGAGAATCTTTCCTGGAAGATTTGTGGCTGCGGTGTGACTTAGATCTTCCACTAGAACTGCTCTTGGACTTCTCAGATTTATCACTAGAACTGCCCTTGGACTTTTCCTCTTTGCTCTTCTTTCTCGCAGGTGAAGAAGAGTGACTAGGCGGCTGTTGTCTGAGGGGCGACCTGGACCTGGACCGCGCCCGTGACGTGGAGGCTGTCACCGGGGGCGTGGGTTCACGAGGTCTCTTAGATGTGCTAGGGGCCAGAGTAAGTGCTGTACCCTGCCCAGTCTCTGCCGACTTTCGTACAATTACTCTAGAGGTACGTTTAATAGGGGGGGTGCTCAATCAGTAATTTATCCCAAAGAATTACATTATCACATTGAAGCGCTTTATGAGCCACTGTGGTAGCATAAGTGGACAACAGCTGTCTGACCTCCCGCAAAGCGACCGCCGCGGGTCTATCATTGTCTCGCAATACTTTAACACTCAGTTGAGTACAGAAGGTACAATTCCCCGTCACCCACAAACCCCTTGAGCGATCTAAACATTTAACACATCTAATGCAAAGAGTGTGTGCAAAGATAGGGATACCTGAACAGGAGGGTGTAACACACAAAGCAAAAACAGGGTCTAGGGTAGCCATGGCAGAGACTGGTGGAAAACGAACCCACCCCCGGGTTTACTCCAGGTTCTCTATAGACCCGCCGGAACTCGGCCCTGGAAAAAAGAAAATTTCCAGGAATTAATGCTCATAAGGCTACACCAACATGATCGAACACAAGTGTTGAATAACCCGCCGGGTAACGAGACGTAATACACAACTATCACGGCTCGCTACGCGGGAGGTTCATAGTTAAAGATTTCAGAATATCTTAACCTGTCCAAAAGATTTATGAATATCCTCTGACATGATATAAAGACCAGCATGGCTTTTTATAAATTACGCAGTCTTCCCAGTGGTGTTTGTTAAGTTTACTGGAAAACCCATAAAAAGACGCCGGCCCCCGTATTATCTCGCAGATCAAAAACTGGGAAGCCTGTCTAAAATGCTAGATCTGGCTTCTCCCGAAGCGTCCTAGATCGCCGTATGTTGAATGGCGGAGATACTTATCGTATCCCTCAATTGTCTGGTCAACTACACTGAATTGCAAATCAGTTAATCCCACCCTCCCCAGGTGCAACCGCCGGGTGTGAATTTAAGTATAACGTTAACCCCAATTATTCCTATCCCCACTTCTTTGCAAAAGATCGCCGGGGAGGAAAGACCAATCAACAAACAGCCTAGTTGTACTGGCTTTGCAAAACGGGGAAAAACTAAACTCAACAAGTGTCCGCATGAACACTTAGTTAAATGGGTAAAGCCATCCCGCCGGGAAACACAGTAAGCCTGAACACATGCACCACCACAGAGACGCAGTCCTGGAGAGCCTCAAGCCACCACTCGCCGGAGGAAACAAGCCTTTTTTAACGACGCGTGATTAAAACTCGGCAACCAGCCGGGTTTTCATGGTGTAACCGAGAAAACCCGCCGGAAAGGGCAACCCACCCCGTTCAGATTCAATCTGAACACACCAAATAGACCGTGGAATTAGCCAAAGCACAACTAACCCAGGACACATAATTAGTTCGTGGAAATAGCCAATACACAACTAATCCAGAACACACAAATAGTCCGTGGAAATAGCCAATACACAACTAAACCAGGACACACATGACACAGTAGTACATATTTATAACATAAATCAATAACACTTGTACATGTGGCAAAGCTACGAGAGGCTGGCTAGGCCTAGGCAGACGGAAATAAAAAGTAAACATGTCGTAATATAAACAAAAAGCACTGAATTATATCATAACAGGAACCACCGTCAACACACCACTGTAGCAAAAACTTCCCGGCAAAGGGAAGAACTGACTCGGGACCCAGAAAAAACTTCACTAAGTGAAGAAAAATACGCTGGGAACGTCAGAGAAGAAAAAGCTACCTCATCAGAAAGATAAAAGGAAGCATAATAACGCGTAGTGAAAGCCGCCTACATCACAAAGCTAGCTAACCGCGAAACAGTTCACGCGTCCACCACGGGACCACGAGGGTACACCCGAAATAGATGCCCCAAACACACGACCCAAAATACACTGCACTGCGGGCAACCCAGGGGGGGTGTGGCGGAGTGGTCTTGCCACTGGACTGGTAATCCAATGGACCCGGGTTCGAATCCCAATATGTCAATGGGAAGATATTATTGGGATGGAATTTGTGCTGTACCTAGTATCAGTGCATTACCACAGCACACCGAAATGCCAAATAAATACCCTCATTGTTCCCTGATTAAAATAGCATTGTATGAATATTCCCATATTCAAAAATATGCTACAGGGGGGCAATGCCTAGTGAGTTAATTGCTCAATAGGTGGCGTTCTGAGAGTGAGGATCCGAGCCTGGGGGATGAGACTGTGAAGCACAGAAGCGGAACAGCTTCAGAGATGGAGTTGCTTCGGGCCGTGAAGCTTCGCATGTCTCACTCCCTAGACTGGAGCAAGACCTCACGGGCCTCTCCGTGTTCACCGGTAGAGTGTAAAGGCTATCAGCCTATGCCCGAGAGGAAGTAGTTGGAATATAGAAGAAAAAAAAAAAAAAAAAAAAAAAAACCCGCCCAGGACACCCCTGCTACGCATATCCTAACCTTACTCGATACATCCCGGAGTAAACAAATGAGAAAAAACTCAATAGGGACGCAACAAATGCGGAACTAGCGGAGCGTGGGGAGGCACGTCCGGGTAGGGTGAGCGCAGAGCAGAGAAGGAAGAATGACGCCTGAGTCAGCGTCTGGTCAAAGATCCACACAAGTACATCCACGATTATATGGAAAGCTTATGAATAGTTATTCTTATTTTCTTTTTCTTTTTTATTTGTTACGAAGTTTTTTCGTAGTGAGAACCCAATTTCATAATGACTGAACCATGAGTGAGGTTGTGTGCGCTCATGATGAAGGCTCCTCAATTTGTTATGCTCTGCGCGGTAGATTCAAACTACGGCGGATGAGTGTTTGAAGAGGGTACCTTATGTAATAGGCAGCATAATCGTCAATGATGGAGGGGCCACTAATAAATATATATATATACAGTCGACGCTCGATTTAACGGACTAATAGGGGGGAGACCGAGTCCGTTGCTGGAAAAAGTCCGTAGCTGGAAAATTGCCTTCGTATTTCGCCTTTTTTTTTTTTTTTTTTTTTTTTTTATTGAGGGACACATTGTGCTGTACTGTCCCTGAAAACATAATAAAGTCTTATTTGTCATTGATATGATAAATTTCACATGGAGAAAAAAAAAAAAAAAAAGGAAGGATATCCCCTCCTCTGTAGGCCTACTCCCTCCCCTCCCCGTCCTGCCTCAACCCCGACCCCGTTACTGTGATAATGTTGATAAGCCTTGTGCTACACCCTATTGATAATGCAAAACTATTGAACACACTTAAAAGTGTATGTTATTTGGTCTCTATATAATCTGTGAATCATTTCCGATATGATAGAATTAAAGACATTTTTTCCACCAATTCATAATCAGCAAAAACGACACAAATGTCAATTAAAAACATGTTATAATATTTTCCCATCATTTTGTGTATACCGTGGGAACAAAAAAAAACAAAAATCTATCAAACGTAAATCTCCCGTCTGGGAAGCTCGGCGCATAGACGGAGGGGAGGGTTGAAATATTTCTTTGACTATCTTATTTATTATTTATCTATGTGCTGGAAGGATATTATATTTTTCAATTCCATCACATTAGAAATGATTCAAAGATTACAAAAAGTCCAAATAAGACATAGTTATGTTAATGTATAAGGGATTTAGGTAGTGCATTAGAGAGATAGATAGATAGAAAGAGAGTGTATATCGAGGGGAAAAAAAAAAAAAAAATCTATCAAACGTAAATCTACCATCTCTGCTCGCACGGAGGGGAGAGTTGAAATATTTTGTTGACTATCTTATTTATTATTTATCTATGTGCTGGAAGGATATTATATTTTTCAATTCCATCACATTAGAAATGATTCAAAGATTACAAAAAGTCCAAATAAGACATAGTTATGTTAATGTATAAGGGATTTAGGAAGTGCATTAGAGAGATAGATAGATAGAAAGAGAGTGTATATCGAGGGAAAAAAACAAAACAAAAAATCTATCAAACGTAAATCTACCATCTCTGCTCGCACGGAGGGGAGAGTTGAAATATTTTGTTGACTATCTTATTTATTATTTATCTATGTGCTGGAAGGATATTATATTTTTCAATTCCATCACATTAGAAATGATTCAAAGATTACAAAAAGTCCAAATAAGACATAGTTATGTTAATGTATAAGGGATTTAGGTAGTGCATTAGAGAGATAAATAGATAGAGCAACGGACTTTGCTCCAATTTTTTTTCGAGCAACGGACTTTGTCCGTTGCTGGGTCCATTGTCCGGCTATGGACAGAGTCCGTTAAATCCGAAATCCGTTGTATCGGGGTCCGTTAAATCGAGCGTCGACTGTACTGTATATATAGAATATGCCCCACGTGCCTCCTGCGTGTCATAAGAGGTGACTAAAGAGGTTGGGTCGGTGGGCTTGTGACCCCCCACCCGTGAAAAATACTTACTGCAACGATGAACGAACAAACAGCGTCGGATGTGGACGGACCTAATGTTGACGAACCCCAACCTACCATGGACAGTCTTAGAATAGCGACTTGGAATGTGAGAGGCGTGAATGATGACACAAAAGAGAGATAGGTCCTGGAAGTGTTAGTGAATGCCAGGCTGGATGTATGTGGAATGACTGAGACCAAATGGAGGGGTACTATCGTATAAATACGATAGAATATGACTCTTTTGTGATCTCGTATGTCTCTGTGACGTCACGATCGCTCCTACAGCACGACGTAGGACGAGTAGATCGTATATTATAAGATTGTAAATAAGTTAAGTTGTAAAAGGCCTAATATGCTATTAAGCAATATTGCCATGGTCTTATGTAGTATATATGAATTTATCGTATATATTAATATATTTTATCGTATAGAGCAACCCAGATGCGGTACGATAATTTGGGCTCCTGGCGTTTTGCCAAGGCAGCAAGATGTGTCTTCGAGGAACACTAGAGCCTTCACGAACACCAACCAGTTAACATCTAAATTTCCGACCTCAGTTGATCGAGCTTTTGTGCCTGTAATCACAATACACATACAGCAATACACACAGCTACACCATCACAACGCTCTCATCGACACCATGACTGACTGACAGATAAGCATAACAATCATGTCCATTCCCATGTAATCATTTATTCTTTCTTTAACTTGACTCGTGTCTCGGGACCGAAGTCTCAATCCCCATTGTCCACCGCCATATTGGGTAAAACGTTCTCCCTTGCCTCATTGCCACGTGGAACTATTGGTGAGTTCATTCCTGGCTAATATTAACCCTTATAACCTTATCCTATACAGTCGACGCTCGATTTAACGGACCCCGATACAACGGATTTCGGATTTAACGGACTCTGTCCATAGCCGGACAATGGACCCAGCAACGGACAAAGTCCGTTGCTCGAAAAAAAATTGGAGCAAAGTCCGTTGCTCTATCTATTTATCTCTCTAATGCACTACCTAAATCCCTTATACATTAACATAACTATGTCTTATTTGGACTTTTTGTAATCTTTGAATCATTTCTAATGTGATGGAATTGAAAAATATAATATCCTTCCAGCACATAGATAAATAATAAATAAGATAGTCAACAAAATATTTCAACTCTCCCCTCCGTGTGAGCAGAGATGGTAGATTTACGTTTGATAGATTTTTTGTTTTGTTTTTTTCCCTCGATATACACTCTCTTTCTATCTATCTATCTCTCTAATGCACTACCTAAATCCCTTATACATTAACATAACTATGTCTTATTTGGACTTTTTGTAATCTTTGAATCATTTCTAATGTGATGGAATTGAAAAATATAATATCCTTCCAGCACATAGATAAATAATAAATAAGATAGTCAACAAAATATTTCAACTCTCCCCTCCGTGCGAGCAGAGATGGTAGATTTACGTTTGATAGATTTTTTGTTTTGTTTTTTTCCCTCGATATACACTCTTTCTATCTATCTATCTCTCTAATGCACTACCTAAATCCCTTATACATTAACATAACTATGTCTTATTTGGACTTTTTGTAATCTTTGAATCATTTCTAATGTGATGGAATTGAAAAATATAATATCCTTCCAGCACATAGATAAATAATAAATAAGATAGTCAAAGAAATATTTCAACCCTCCCCTCCGTCTATGCGCCGAGCTTCCCAGACGGGAGATTTACGTTTGATAGATTTTTGTTTTTTTTTGTTCCCACGGTATACACAAAATGATGGGGAAATATTATAACATGTTTTTAATTGACATTTGTGTCGTTTTTGCTGATTATGAGTTGGTGGAAAAAATGTCTTTAATTCTATCATATCGGAAATGATTCACAGATTATATAGAGACCAAATAACATACACTTTTAAGTGTGTTCAATAGTTTTGCATTATCAATAGGGTGTAGCACAAGGCTTATCAACATTATCACAGTAACGGGGTCGGGGTTGAGGCGGGACGGGGAGGGGAGGGAGTAGGCCTACAGAGGAGGGGATATCCTTCCTTTTTTTTTTTTTTTTTTTTTCTCCATGTGAAATTTATTATATCAATGACAAATAAGACCTTTATTATGTTTTCAGGGACAGTACAGCACAACGTGTCCCTCAATCAATCAAAAAAAAAAAAAAAAAAAAAAAAAAAAAAAAAAAAAAAGGCGAAATACGAAGGCAATTTTCCAGCTACGACTTTTTCCAGCAACGGACTCGGTCTCCCCCCTATTAGTCCGTTAAATCGAGCGTCGACTGTATATACATTTATTATGTGAGACCTCTGGATATAAATTAGCTTGTTTCAGATTGAATTCAATTTAGATATAGAGTAGTTTTAATTTAGATTGATTTTATTTGATTCATTATAGCTTAGTAATATTTAACTTCCATTGATAGTTTACCACATTGGTGCCCAGACCTCGGGAATTAGCTACCAGTAAGGGATTTTAAGGCAATGAACAAGGGGACATATAACAGGATGCAGGAACAACTCTATGATAAACTGGCAAGTCTAGCCAAGTGATGGTTAGAGCCGGAATGCAGGGTCACATCGTTGCACCTGCCTAAGTCCTGCATCCCACCCATCATCTTTCCCCAGTAATTTTCTTTTCTGTTTCAGACTTCCTGTGACATCTGACCTAACATTTTTTTCTTGTTCAATATGATCCATTAGTAGGTATTGCTATTTAGTGTACTATTTTTTCTCCATAACATAGAAGTCCGCCAGTTGGCATCTCTTAACTAGACTATTATTTTGCTGTTGTCTTTGTAACGTAACATTTAGATACATAGCCTATAGGCTCACATGCAAAATGAATAAAAACGATAAAGAGACACCGTCTAGTGGGGTGCTGATCAAAGCCCCTAAAAATCAAAGGGCGGGACTTCGGGGAGTATTAAATAGGCTAATTGTGGACGTCAACACTTTCATCACTACTGCTGAACTAGAGGAATTGGAGGCTAGATTAGAAAACGTCCAGGCTACCCACGGTCGTATTACGGCTCTGAGTGAGGTGATTGTGGCTGACATGATAGAGGAGGAAGAGATAGATACAGAGTGTGATAATCGCGCCCTCTATGACGAACCTGTCTTTAGAGCGAAGTACCTATTACAGCGTGCTGTCGCAAGTAAGAAGGGAGGCGATAATGAGGCCCATAGAAGGGCTGACCCAAAACATACTGTACACCTCCCAAAGCTCAATCTTCCTACATTTGGGGGCAACTTGACCGAGTGGTTAGCTTTTTGGGACGTATTTCGATCTACGGTTCATGAATCCTCTTTGGATAATGTCCGCAAGTTTCACTATCTGAAGGGACAAATGGAAGGAGAGGCCTTACATTTAATAGAGGATTTTGCAGTAGTGGGTGGTAGTTATCTTGAAGCGGTACACTTATTAGAGTCCACATACGGGGATAGAGAGCAGTTGAAGATGGCCCATGTCGTTGCCTTGTTGGGGCTCACAGAACCACAGTATAAGGTTGATGAGTTGACAAACTTCAGGGCAAATATGGAGTGCCATACTCGATCGCTAGACACCCTAGGGCTTACCACGCAGGAAATGATGGTCATTATCTTGCGTCAGAAGCTTCCTATGGCAATACTTGATAAGGTAAGATCATTTGAGCTGGGGGAATTCAAAACTCAGTTCAGTAAGGAGATCAATAATCTACAGTTGAACAAGGGGAGAATGTATGTGTCGGGAGGGAGTGAGAATGTGGAGAAGAGGGGAACAATAAGCATGACAGTGGGGACTAAAGAAAAGAAAGAGGGTGCGTATAAGAAACCTGCTCAGATTCTATGTAAGCTATGTAACAACAAACATAAATGGAGTTTCTGCATAAAATACCCAACAAATGAGACAAAACTAGCACAGGCGAAAAGATTGAAGCCATGTGTGGGTTGTCTAAGTGGGGAACATGGTAAGCAGGGACAATGTACTGCTACATACTTAAGGCCCTGTCGGCACTGCAAAGGACATCACTTTGATAAGTTGTGTCCTACTGCAGATAAAGTCAAAGATGTCAGAACAGAGGGTACTACAACTGTGACATTAGGTAGCACGCAAGACACCACTATATTGCCCACAATACAGATTCCCATGGAAGGTAATGACAGTAACAAAGTTTGTCGGGTACTTCTAGATCAAGGGTCTCAACGTTCCTTTATAAAGAGGTCCGTACTAGTGGGACTGAAGCACCGAATCGTAGGGGCTGAGACTCTTCGATTACAGTGCTTCACAGGGGTTACTGATAAGCAAGACTACGAGATAGCGGAGATTTCATATTTCTACCGTAAAAACCGGTACTTTATGACTTGTATCGTAGTAGACACCCTACCAGAATATGTATCTGTAGGTGTGAAGAAGGTGGAACACGCATTACGTAGCAAAGGGGTTAACTTGTCAGATCCCATGGGAAATCAGAATGAGGTGCATGTTGTACTTGGTGTGGATCATTATTATGAAATAGTATACCCTGGATTTAAAAAGATGTGTGGTGTAATTTTAATCCCCACTAAATTTGGATATTGCATGAGCGGAAAGGTGCATACTACACAGTCAAAGGTCCTGGTCGACACGGTCTCGATATATAGAGTCAATGTAACCGCGGCAGAGGAGTTGGGAAGGGAGGATTCCCAACCTAGTGACCCTAAGATGGCTGCCGAGTTCGACCTGGAACGACTGTGGAGATTGGATCACATAGGCATTAATCCTATGGAGACTGATTATGACTTGGAAGTTGCGCTACAAAGGTTTGACGAGTCTGTGTGCTACTGTGCCTCAGACAAGCAATATAAAGTTAGTTTACTCTGGAAGAACAGTGAGATAAGCCTGCCTACCAACTATGGTTTGGCATTAGGTCGCTTGCGCGCATTGCAGCGGAAATTGTCTAACGAACCGAGCACGCGCCAGGCGTATGACGATGTATTTCGGAGTTATGAGGATAGGGGTTTTATTGAGAGAGTCGATGTCAAGGAACCGTTTAAGAAGGGTAGGGTTCACTATCTGGCCCATCATGGGGTAAGGAAAGACAGCGTCACCACACCAATACGGGTGGTGTATGACTGCTCTGCCCACCAAGGTCAACAACCCAGTCTAAATGACTGCCTGTTGACAGGTCCGTCCATGGTGTCGGACCTGTCCCAACATCTATTGCGGTTTAGGCTGGGGAAGTACGCCTATACCAGTGACATCGAGAAAGCATTCTTGATGGTCAAGCTAAAGGAGGAAGATAGAGATGTTACCCGCTTTCTTTGGTTCGGCGACATTAGCGACTCTGAAAGTCCAATCATAATATACCGTTTTCGGGTTGTACTCTTTGGGGCCACTTGCTCGCAGTTTTTGTTAAATGCCACAATCAGAAAACATCTAGCTGACACTCATGAGGACACAAGTAAACTATCTCGCGGCTTATACATTGACAATTTGCAGGGTACTAGCGATAGTCAAGATGATTTGTTATATGCATACTGGCAAGCACGCAGATTGTTTGCGGATGCACATCTATTTCTCCGCGAGTGGGTTACTAATAGTGAAGATCTTCAGAGTTTAATACAGGTGGACGGTACGGCATCTCTTAACCAGGAAAAGTCCAGAAATTTGGGGATGATCTGGCAACCTAAACATGACATACTAACTTTTCAAACAAGGTCTTTTGCTCAGCAGACAGGAGCGCACACAAAAAGAAGTCTGTTGAGCAAAGTTGCGCAATTTTTTTATCCTTTGGGTCTAGCATTACCTGTTACCATAAGAGCTAGGATTCTAATGCAGGAAGTTTGGAGACGTAAAATAGAATGGGATGACAGTTTGCCCGAGGACCTGAATGACCAAGGGACATTGTTGTTGAATGAATATGCCATCCTATTTACTAAACCTATACCTCGTAAAGTGGCGGCGTTCGGTGACGTTACGTTACACACGTTTTGCGATGCTAGCGCCACGGCATACGGGGTAGCCATATATGTTGTTACTTCATTTGGGGCACATTTAGTTACAGCCCGGGCCAAGGTAGCCCCGGTTAAAAAGGTAACTATCCCTAAAATGGAATTGACTGCCATGCTGCTATTAGCACGTCTGGTGCAACATGTACGCGCAGCATACGAGAGCGTATTAAATATTGAAATCGTTCACGTATGGTGCGATAGTCAGGTCGCACTCAACTGGATACATAGCAAGAAGTCTCTGCCAGTTTATGTGTGGAATAGGAATTAGGATGTTGCCATAGCCTGCACCAAGGTCTTCCATTGTCCGTTTACATCCATCCCTGCTGTTTGGTGCTATACAACAACTTTCCTTCCTTTTCCTGCAATCTCCTGTTTTTTTCCCCACGGTGGTTAGCAGGCCAATGAGGAAGACTTTTGAGTCTGGTGGATTTTCAGGAGATTTGGCATTCTTTTTCTGTTTCTAGTCTTTTCTAAAAAAATAAAATCCACCGCTACTGCTCCCCCCTGGATATGGTGTCTTTGGGGCTTGTTTTATACCTTACCCAGATGTGATGGCTCCGTCTGGGTCGACCTGTTTATATCCATCTTTATGTATTTGTATATGGATTGCTTTCAACTTTTTCTGTTTTTGTTTCTACTTTTGTCCGGTGATATAGAAGTTAATCCCGGTCCTCACAGACAACTTGCTACAAGTTTACGTGTATTTTATTCCAATATTCGTGGTCTCTATAAGAACATCAAGAATCTTACATTGGCATCTGTTGATTATGATATTGTCTTTTGTTCTGAAACCCTTGTCTCTGGTTATAGAGATTATTCTGAACTTCTTATACCTAACTTCGGTAAACCAGTTCTTATTCGGCGTGATTCTATTCCTCGTGCTCGTGGAATGAGCTTGTATATTAGATCTGGGTATAATGCTCAGCACTTAACTAAGCATATTTGTAAATGCCATGAGATGCAGTTAGTTAAAGTTTCCAGCAAGTATCATAATCATTACATTTTTAGCCTGTACAGAAATCCTGATGTTAACAATGACATATATGACTGCCTTTTAACAGCCATGGCTTCAATACAGTCTGTAGATGTCAAATCATCTTTTATTTTTGTTGGTGATGTCAATGCGCATCATCAAGAGTGGTTGAGCTCGGTCTCTCCAACTAATAGAAATGGTCATGCTGCATTGGATTTTGCAAACTTATCTGGTTGTGAACAGCTAATCCAAGGACCTACTCATATGTCTGGAAATTGTCTTGATCTAGTACTAACAGACATTCCTGGCGTTGTAGAAACCTCCGTTCTTGTACCTGTTGGCACTTCCGACCACAATGCCATCATGTGTAAAATTAATCTTGATTTTTCTGTTCCTGATATTACTCTCTCACGTAAAGTCTACCTTAAATCCCGGGTTAACTGGGACAACGTTTGTAATGATGTTTGTAATATTGAGTGGAATCACATACTGTACTAAGATCTCATGACCCGGTTTCAGCTCTCAACAATTCCCTTCTTGGTATCCTTCGCAAAAGAGTTCCATCAAAGACAATTAAGTCTCGTATCAGGGATAAAGCATGGTTTAATGATGACTGCAAGCGTGCATTTGATGACAAACAGGCTGCATATCGTCTATGGAGGCGTAATCAAACCCCTTGCATTGGGAAAATTATGTTTTTAAAAGGGCAGCTGCGCAGAGAGTTTATGATGGTGCTGAGAGGGATTATAACTCCCATCTTCAGGATGTTCTGGCAGGAGCTACACAGCCTCATAAATGGTGGTCCACTTTGAAATCCTCTTTATTTGGAATAGATTCCTCCATGCCTCCTCTTTGTGATTCTGATGGCTCCATCTCTTTTTATCCATTATCGAAGGCCAATATTTTATCTAATATTTTTATTAATAAGCAGAGTAATCAGGAATTGTCTTTGCCATTGACATGTTTCCCTAGACCCAACCTCAATTCAATGGCATTCAAATCAGCTGAACTGAAAAGGTACTTGCTGGATCTTGATACCTATGGTGGCACAGACCCGGATGAGTTTTTCCCTCTCTTTTTTAAAAAGGTTGCAGTGGTCTTGGCACCTAAATTGGCAGTGGTGTTTAGGTTGCTTTTGAAATCAGGTAGTTTTCCTCTTTGCTGGCGTAAGGCTATTATCACTCCTATTCCAAAGGGAAATACTGCCTCATCATCTTCTAATGACTATCGCCCTATCTCCATTACACCTATCCTATCCAAGCTCTATGAGAGGCTTTTGTCCAGACGCCTTTCCTCTTATTGTAATAGTCATAATTTGATACCAAACTCACAGTTTGGTTTTCGTAAGGGACTGGGTACATGTGATGCACTTCTGACACTCACCCATGACTTGCAATCTTCATTGGACCAGGGACATGAGTCTCGCATCGTGGCTATTGACTTTAGTTCTGCTTTTGATTTAGTCAACCATAAAGCACTTCTGTTTAAGTTACAGCTCATTGGTATTGGTGGCAATTTTTTAAGGATCTTTGAAGATTTTTTGACGAAAAGATCTCAGTCTGTGGTCATTGATGGGTGTCATTCCCCTTCTGTTACTGTTATTTCTGGTGTTCCACAAGGCAGTGTCCTTGGGCCTTTGCTTTTTATTATTTTTACTGCTGACCTGTGTTCCGAGCTTGAAAATAAACTAATCTCCTATGCTGATGATACAACTTTATATGCGTCAATTGCATCACCAATAGATCGACACGTAATTGCTACTGCTCTGAATAGGGATTTAGCCAAAATTACATCATGGTGTGAACTTTGGGGCATGAAACTTAATGCTAGTAAAACACACTCCATTATCATCAGCAGATCTCGTACCTTGGATCCTCCCCATCCTTATCTACAAGTTTCTGGCGAGCAAATTGAGAATGTGGGTACTCTGCATTTGTTAGGAGTTACTCTTGATCCCAAACTTACTTTTGAAAAGCATATTCGTTCTTTCTCCTCTTCCATTTCCCCAAAAATTGGTCTGCTTCGCAAGGTTTATAAAACATTTGCTTGTGACGCCACAGTTATCAAGTCTTTTTATGCTTTTATTTTGCCACATTTCGAGTACTGCTCACCTGTCTGGTTGTCAGCAGCTGACTGCCATCTCAAGTTGCTTGACAGGTCGCTAAATTCCATCAGTTTTATTCTACCTAATTTGTCTCTTGATCTGTGTCATCGACGTAAAGTTGGTGCCCTTAGTCTTTTATTTAAAGTTTTTAACAACCCTCAGCATCCCTTACATGGGGTTCTGCCTGGGCCCTATGTCCGGGCTCGTGCAACTAGATTCACAAGCAATCTTAATTATCTTGCCATGAGCCGTGTTAATTTTTCTACTACACAGTTTTCACGGTGTTTTGTGCCGGCCATGGTTGACTTGTGGAATAAGTTGCCAAATGAGCTAGTCAATTCAGCTAATATCTCCATTTTTAAGTCTAGAGTTAATGCTTTTTTGCAGCATTAATTCTAATTTTTAAACTTATTTTATTCTATTTTATTGTATTATATTTAAGCTTGATATCCTCCACTGCATAATATGTTATCTGTGTTTAATATGTGTATATGTACAGTACAGTATACAGTGTATGTTTTTATTTTTTCCTAAGTTGCCATAGTCTCTCTCCAGTGCCTCCAGGTGTTTTGTGTGGATTGATCTTGATGGTGTTTCTGCACCCTGGTTGGAGACTTCGGCATCTCATATAATAATAATAATAATAATAATAGGGTAGATGAGATTAGAGCCCTTTTGCCAGACGTTGCTTATCATTATGTAAATACAAAAGAAAACCCTAGTGATCTCATAACTAGGGGTATAACGGCTAGCCAGCTAATGAGTCTGTATTGTGGTGGCATGGTCCAAAGTGGGTGCTCCATGAAAGTGAATGGACAATATGGCATGCTGTTGGTGAGGGACTTCTGCCACTGGAAACAGTGGCAGTTACAGCCCAACCAAAAGAGCCACCGGGTCCAATCATAGAGTGGGCAAGATTCGGTGACTATAATAAACTAGTTAGAGTTGTAGCTTGGGTATTGCGATATGTATCCAATCTCAAGCTTAAAGTAACAGGCCAACTCTGCAACAGGGGTCACAACATTGATGCTCGTGAATTTAAAGCAGCTGAAGTAACTTTGATCAAATGGGTTCAAGTAGAAACCTTTTCCAATGAATTAGAATCCTTGAAAAGCTCGAATAAGACATTAATGCCTAATATAGTGCGTCAACTAAGGTTGCACCTAGACAATGTGCCTCATCAGGTTGTGAGGGTCGCCTAAAGTGGTCGGGTGTACCAGACGGCACAAACCGCCCTATACTTATGGCAACAAGACATCACGTTACTGATCTATTGATCATACGTGCACATAGGGATGTAAAACACTACGGTGTATGTCATATTATATCAAATTTACGTCTCGCATGGTGGATACCCAGAGTTCGACAAGTAGCTCGACGCGTACCGGGTAGTAAGAAAGTGTGTAATATGCCAGAGACTAAAAAGGTAAACCATATACAACTGGACCAGCTCCACCTCTACCTGAATGCCGTGTAAAGCACGTAGAACCTTTCCAAGCGGTAGGCTTAGATTACACAGGGGCAATGAAGACGAGGGAGAGTGAGAAGGTTTATATATTATTGTTTACCTGTGCAACATCTCGAGCGGTACACCTAGAACTATGTGATAATATGTCTAGCAAAGAATTTATGCTGGCGTTCAGACGGTTTTGTGCCCGTCGTTCATTCCCTCAACTCATTCTTAGCGACAGTGCTCCCACTTATGTCCAAGCATCAAACTATCTAAAGGATATGAGTAGTGATCCTACTATCATCACTTTTTTGGGAGAGAAGAAGTGCGAATGGAGGTTCATTCCAGTTAAGGCACCTTGGTTTGGTGGAATGTGGGAACGATGTGTCGGCATAGTAAAGTCAGGACTAAGAGCGGTTGTAGGACGTGCTCTATTAAAGAAGAGTGAGTTGACGACAGTCCTCACAGAGATAGAGGCAGTCGTGAATGATCGCCCGCTTACATATGTGTACACCGACCTGCAAGAACCACTACCATTAACGCCAGCTCACTTGCTATATGGAAAACCATTGACTGCGTTTCCATCTGATTTTCAGTCCATAGTAGAGTTAGAGGATCCCTCGTTGTACTCTGAGGTAGCGGTGTCTAAGAGATACCAGTATATATCCAGGATAATCGAGGATTTAAGGAAACGGTGGATTAGTGAATATCTGCTAGCATTGAGAGAAAGGAGTGTTACTCCCTCTGGTAGCCCAACGGCACCTACAGTTGGTGAAGTTGTTTTAATTAAAGAAGATAGTCCTCGTTTATACTGGAAATTAGGCCGCGTGTTGGAGGTATACAAGGGGGCAGACTCTGTAGAGCGGGTGGTGCTATTGAAGACAGCCACTGGTACTACTGTTCGTCCTATCGCACGTTTGAACGCTTTGGAGCTCGATTCCGCATTGCAATCTGATGCTCCACCTGTTATTGCTGGGTCCGAGGATTCTCAAAGGAACGACTCACCTCTTACTGATGGTGATCATTCTCGGACCGGGACGCGTCCCAGACGCGCTGCTGCTGGCGCCGTCGACTTGTGGCGTCAGAAGATAGCCTCTGGGCAACTTTAGGTTTAAGGTTGGGTTCAGGTCCTTTTTTGTGGGGGGAGTGTATCGTATAAATACGATAGAATATGACTCTTTTGTGATCTCGTATGTCTCTGTGACGTCACGATCGCTCCTACAGCACGGCGTAGGACGAGTAGATCGTATATTATATGATTGTAAATAAGTTAAGTTGTAAAAGGCCTACTATGCTATTAACCCTTCCTACCCGGGCAGTCTTAGCTAATGACGGTCGCCCCTACCCGGGCGATATGGCCGAAAAACGTCTAGGCCTAGGCTACCGTATTTATGTTTATTTTCACTGCTAGAACTTTCCCACTCATCTATAATCGTAGTGCGGTTTTCAATCTGTATTTTGGCATTGAGTAGAGCTCTGTAAGTCAACTGGTTCAGTTGTGATGACGATTTCAGTGGAGCCAATATTGCAGAGATGTTGCCAATATGGGGGCTTTTTAGACACTAATTTCGTCATGACGTCATAACAATAACATTGAGGAGTCTTCTCCTTCTTGATTTCGGAGGTGCGGTGACGAACGCTTGGGTTTGTTGACATACGTCGTACACACGGCGTTCGGACCAAGCTTAATTAGGCTATTAAGCTCATGCCTTAGATAAGGCATACCGGGTAGCTGCCCTTCTTTCGTGCTGTCCTTACCTAAGGCAGCCCGGGTAGGAAGGGTTAAGCAATATTGCCATGGTCTTATGTAGTATATTATAGGTTTGACTCCTGTAAGGAGATAAATAAAACCTAATATTTAGTAGTGGCCCCGTAATCATTGACGAACATGCCTATTACATAAGGCATCCTCTTCAAACACTAATCCGCCGTAGTTTGAATCTACCGCGCAGAGCATTTAAAATCTGAGAAGCCTTCATTATGAGCGCACGCGACCTCACTCATGGCTTCAGTCATTATGAATTGGGTTCTCACTACGAAAAAACTTCGTAAAAAATAAAAAGAAAAAGAAAATAAGAATAACTATCCAATAAGCTTTCCATCATATCGTGGATGTACTTGTGTGGATCTTTGACCAGACGCTGATTCAGGCGTCATTCTTCCTTCACTGACATATCAAGTAAACCAAAATCCTTAATACATCAACGAATGGGAAGGGGATGGTCGGGAGGGCCCCAGTCGTCAATGATTACGGGGCCACTACTAAATATTAGGTTTTCTTTATCTCCTTCTATCTATCTATCTATCTATTGCCTGACGCCGTGATCCCCGAAGGGGTGGCCACGAACGAACCGCCCCCATGCACCTCTGTCCCCAGTCAGTCGACGCCCCTCCCCCCCAACCAGCACCGCCTTCGTTCATGTAGTTCCTCACTCCATCCTTCCACCTCATATTCGGTCTACCTCTCCCCCTCTGTCCCTCCACCTCGCTCTCGTACACCCTCTTAGTCATTCTCTCGCTTTCCATACGTTCCATATGGCCGAACCATCTCAAGTTGTTCCTTTTCACACTTTCCAGCACATCTACATCCACACCACACCTCCTTCTTACTTCCTCATTAGTCTGTCTATCCCTCCATGTAACTCCGCACGCACTCCTTAAGTAATTCATTTCCACTGCTCTCACTCTTGGTCTGAGTCTCTCAACCAACGTCCATGCTTCGCTTCCGTAAGTCAGTGTCGGGATTACCACACTGTCATGCAAGGACTTCTTCACTTCCATACTGACCACCCTATTTCTTGTTATTGCTTTTAGCGTTCCTACAACCCTCTTCCCCTGTTGTACCCTCTCCCGCACCTCTTCATCCATAGTCCCATCTTTACTCAACACACTGCCCAGATACTTAAAAGAGTTGACGATCTCCATAGCCTGACCGTTCAGCTTCACCTCACACTCTGTGACTTCACCCCTTTCGAAGACCATAACCTTGCTCTTCCCCGTATTTACCTTCAAATTCCGTTTTTCGCACACTGTTCCAAACTCATTTACCAGACCCTGCAACTCCCATTCATTATCACTCATCAGAACTGTATCATCCGCAAACAGCAGTATAGGTAGCTTCCACTCAATTCCCTCCCTTTTCAGCGATACACCAACATCCACTGCTCTTGATAGTATTTCTTTCATAACTCCATCCATATATACAGTAAACAACCACGGGGACATCACACACCCCTGTTTCAAACCAACATTCAGGTCAAAGAACTCGCTCTGCTCACTCTCCACACGTACTGCCGCCTTTGCACCCTCATACATGCTCTTCATTGCTTTCAGCAACTTGCCCTCTACTCCGTATATTCTAAG
>JBAKBP010003693.1:70398-148590 GCA_037953745.1 Lithodes maja | reverse complement strand
CTTGACAACTTGACGGGAAACAAGAAGAAAAATAAGTTACCAGAAGGGATTCCGGATATGACATTGGCGAATGATTTTTCTGACTTTTTTTGTGATAAAATTAATGCCATTGTTGGAAATTTTGGAGTAGTCGAGACTCAAGACGTTGCTGCAGCTGAGCCTACTGTGACTAAGTTAACAGAATTTACTATGACGGATCTGAATACAGTTAAATCCATAGTTACGAAAGCAAAACTTACCCATTGTAGTAATGATCCTATACCGATACGTGAAATAGTGCACAGTAACAATTTTAACAGTTTTCTGGACATATATGTTGACATAATAAACTGTAGCATTGCAAATAATGTATTTCCATCGTCTGAAAAGAATGCGATTGTGAAGCCTATTATTAAAGGGAGCCTTGATTCTCAATGCTTGAGCTCTTTTAGGCCTGTTTCCAATTTAACATTTCTATCAAAAATTATTGAAAATGTAATTCTGGGTCAGTTATGGGATCACTTGAGTTTAGTGAAGGCTCTCCCAGACAACCAGTCCACATATAGAAGACTTTACTCTACGGAAACCACGATGTGCTCTGTGATTAATGATTTACTCGTGCAAATGGACAACGCGAAGTGTGGAATCTTAATTTTGTTGGACTTGAGTGCCGCGTTCGATACAGTGGTGCATAGCTTACTAATAGAAGACTGTAAAGCTATTGGTATTGATGGTAATGCGCTGGAATACCTTCAAAGTTACCTTACTAACAGAACTTATTGTGTGCAAATAAGTAATAAATTCTCAGAGATGAGGCATCTAGAGAGGGGCGTCCCTCAAGGGAGTGTTCTTGGACCAATTCTATTCTGTATACTGTATATACAATTGCACTATCTAGCATATTAATGAAACATGGAGTGAAATTCAAACTGTTTGCGGATGACACCCAATTCTATCTGGCACTAAGTGACGTGGTGAATGTTGAGGAGAAGATTAGTGGTTTACTAAAAGACATTGGGAAGTGGATGGAGTCAAAGCAACTGAAATTAAATGAAAATAAAACTGAATGCCTATTAGTAGGCAGACGGGTGAACCTTGAGAGACTGGGCGTGCAAAGCCTCAATATCAATGATAGTGTGATGACTGTGAGTAGTGTGGTGAAGGATTTGGGAGTTTTGGTTGATAGTGAACTGTCATTTAAAAACCAGATTAATCAAACAGTGCGAATCTCTGCCTATCATCTGAGGAATATTGCTTTTGTGAGAAAATATCTGGATATTAATACAACCAAAATGTTGATCCACAATCATGTAATTAGTAAATTAGACTATTGTAATTCTCTATATTATCGACTACCAAATTACTTGCTACGAAAACTACAACTTATAATGAATAGAGCAGCAAGATTAATAAAGAGTTTACCATTCCGTGCGAGTATAACGCCGGCATTAATTGACCTGCATTGGCTGCCGGTGAAAGCGAGGATCATATTCAAACTGTGTGTTATAGTGTATCAAGCTTTGAACTTTGGAAAGCCGGAATATGTGCGAGACTTATTGGAAGACTTCAATGTTGGCACTGATATGATGCTGAGACATGGCAACGTGCTGCATCAATTGAATGAGCCACGGTGCAATCATGAATTTGGATTTAGGGCCTTCGAAAAGAGTGCACCGAGACTTTATAATAATCTACCAGTTAATGTGAAAAGGTGTGCGAACATAAAGGCCTTTAAAAAGTCACTAAAGGCACATTTGTTCAGGGAGTGTTATGACTTAGAAGATGGCACTGTGAGACAAAACTACAAGTGCTAGATGGTTTAAAGGGCAGCTGCGACGAGCGTCACATCTAGTGACGGAGCGCGGCTGAGAAACTCCACACCAAGTAACAAGTAAGTAAGTAAGCCCACCACCACCAGCCGCGCGGCTGTCTCGGCCCGCTCACACCTACTGGCCCGGCTCCCACACACACTACGGTACCTCCCCCTCCTATTCTCCCGCCATTTCCTACCTTACGAGCCACGTAAGTGTTTTTTATATGTCGGACGCACGTGATGCGTCGCTGGGAGTTGGTGATCAAACACTGCCGACGCATCACGTGTGACGCTGGGTCTCACTGGGATAGCTAGTAAGAAAATTAGGATTTTTTAAGATATGTCATTGACAGATAAATCTCATACTTAAATACTTGTAACAGATGAGTTTAGCTAATTAGTTAGTCAGGTTAACCCATCACCTTCAGCATGTTTGAACCCTCCCGCCACTGCGAACCGGCCGACTTTTTGTTACATGTTGGGACGAAAAAGGGACAACTGCTCAGTTCATCTTTAGAGAAGAATAGTCAATTATATAAATGTCGGAATATTAAAAAGGTAACGCCTATATCTTTCCAAAGTCTAGGAATACTTGTAACAGATGAGTTTAGCTAATTAGTTAGTCAGGTTAACCCATCACCTTCAGCATGTTTGAACCCTCTCGCCACTGCGAACCGGCAGAAAATTGTATTTCTGTGATTTTGATGCGCTTATGAATACGCAATAAAATGGCCAAACCTAAGTTATACATATACAGTATATACTGTATATAGATATATATATATCCAGAGGCAGTACTCATTGTTATCTTGCAAAAGGGGAAGACTAGACTACTCTAGACCAAGTGGTTCAGTTTTTATGGTGAAAATAAGTGGGCCTGTTATGGCGAGAAATGTCTGCGTGTCTTCACCTTCCTCGATTTGTTCACCTCCTACCCTTCCCTATCTATTTTGACTTGATTAGTTGTCCATCTCGATCTAACCCTTTGGGCCAACCCTATGAGAGTTCTTTTGTGAAACTCAGTGGTCTGGTTAAACTACTTTTATAAAAAAATAAAATAATAATAATAAATAAATAAATAAATAAATAAAGACGGCCACAACCCTGAAAGCTAGTGATAGCTCCAGTTATGGGATTTTTGGATATACTTATCTCTGCAATTCTCCCTACCAACAATTCCTTTGAGACCTCTGGTGGACTTTTCTGAACTAGCGCCAGAGCTACGACTGTAGACATCATTATACCCAACACCTAGGATATGCACAGTTTATCTCAATTTGTTTGTGATTCTACAAGTATATACAGTATACGACTACACTAAGTGCTTATATAGTATAGTAATAGAGGGAAAGTCCATATGCATCTGATAATGACTACAAACGTAATTATAAGCTGATTAATTATCATAACAAAATTGGCGGGAAATTACCTGCTGACTTAGTATTGTAAATATACGTTATTTATGAATACTGTATGGGTGATTTTAAAATATATAAAACAAAAGTATGTGTCAGCTACAGAAATTTCGACTAACTGCATATATTATTGAATTGTTGAAGGAGAGGGAGGGTGGATAGCTCCGCGATGTCGCCCATTTCCCACAATGCACCGTGTTAAACCTCTGCATTCAGCGCCTCTATCGGCCACTGTAGGCATTTATTGGTAGAGAGAATTAAATGGCTTAACCTAGGTTATATACATATCAGAGGTAGTAATCACCGTTATCTTGCCAAGGACGAAAACTAAACCACTGCAAGTTAAGTGTTTTTTGTTTGAAGTGAAAAATTAAGTTGTGAACATTTGTCTGAATGCGCCGACGCAGCACCAGCGTCTACGGTTACACTTTACAGTATATACATTCGTTCAACTATTGATTATTGATTATAGATTATTATTTATTATATTGATTATTGATTACTGATTTATTTCACAATTGTAACCATTTCTAAGTCACTGTCCACTGCTTTCATGCATCGATTGGGACTACATGTACAGACAATCAATGCTCGAGTGCTTTAGGACCTCACTCAAGCATGAATCACCTGACTAACTGGCTGTGTTTGTGTGTTTTGTGCATTTCATTGCCCGCCCGCCAAGACAACAAAACTTTCTCTAGTGCAACTTTAAGGGGGCCCACCTCGCTTTTTTTCTCTTTCTCTCCCTCTCTCTTTGGCTTGTATCCATTCGGCCCCATTCAGCCTATTGTTTTAAGACGTTTACCCTCATCCAAGTGTCAATATTTTCCTGGCGAGCGGTAGCGAGCCAGTATATACATATTTTCATTTTACAGCAAGCTAAATTTGTACATTTTTCGATAGAAAAATTTCTCCGGCGAAGCCGAATTTCTCCATACAATGAAGGCTCGCTATCGCTCACCAGAAAGAAATTGACCTGGATGGGGATGAAAGTCTTAAAACAGTTGGCTGAATGGGGCCAAATGGATATAAGTCAGAGAAAGAGAGAAAAGGAAAGAAAGAAAGGTGACCCCCTTAAGCCATGTAAAAATGCAATGGTTCTATGGAGGCCCGCCATGTGTCTCGGTACAAACCCGATTTGGCTCTATGGAGGCCAACCGGGCGCAGTGAGTTAATTTCTCAATAGGTGGTGTTCTGAGAGTGAGGGTCCGAGTCTGGGGAATGAGACTGTGAAGCGCAGAGGCGGAGCAGCTTCAGAGATGGGATTGCTTCAAGCCGGGGTGCTTCGCATGTCTCACTCCCTAGACTGGAACAAGAGCTCACGGGCCTCACCGTGTTCAGCGGTTGAGTGTGCAGGCTCTCAGCCTATGCCCGAGAGAGAGTAGTTGGGGAAAAAAAAAAAAAAAAAAAAGTTAAAGGCGAATGGTAAGCCATTTATGTTATGAGTTAACTGATTATCACAAAAATATATATCACAGACTTTTGCATGCTCTAGTTAGCGTGATTATATATACAGTATTAATTTAAAGAGTAACAAGTCACTGGTTACTCTGATTTCACGTTTCTTTTTGTTTGAAATATTAGTATGACTTAAAATTCAAAGTCAAAATATGTCAATCAGTGAATAGTACCGATAAGCTGTTATCAGTACAGGAATTTATAATTCCGAAGAACGGGTTATACCTTCTGAGTTGCAATATTCAATAATCCTTCTCATGCTTGAACTTATCTTAATCCGGAATGAGAAGTACATTACTAATATATATAACAGAGATATATACCTGATATAATCTAATTTATTAATTTCACTCCCAACACCAAACACCTCCCAATGCAATTAATTAAAGCATATGATCCACCCAGGATTCAAACCTGGGTTACCACAAACCTGTATATAGATATAGAAGGTTTATTAAATAAAGTGAAGTCTATGATCAACTGTCGAATTATTTAAACCCTAATTATACAATCGTTAGATTTTATACAACAGGTATAACAACCTCTTTTTGTTCAAGAAACTCTCTTGCAGTTGCCTGAAAATAAGACATTGCCTGATTATAAGACAACATCGGTTGTGCTACGCCCTGGCATAAATCCGAACTACATGTCGCTAATGGCAACAATTTCCCTGATCTTGCTTTCAAAGACTTCCATGACTTGGTCAAGCATTTACAGACCCCTATAATTTCCCCTTTCTCAGGAATCACCCTTGCCTTTGTATATGGATGAACTAAACTGGGTATAAATATGAAAGGTCATGGACGAAGAGGGAGCTGCACCAAGGGGGTAGACCTAAAAAGATGTGAGATCAGACCATATATTCTGATCTTGAATTTAACAATTTAATAAGCGAAGCAACTCTGACTAGGGCTGCCTGGAACGCTGCCATTAGGACGTGAGACTGAAACCGCACGGTCCTAAATTGGGTAAGATCCTGTGTAGCGGGTAGAACTGTTTTTCAGATGCCTATTTACGAAGAAACATTGAACAATATCTTTAACCTAACCTAACATAGTATATTAGTGGACTATTTATTAATGTAAAATGTAAAAATATATTGTAACATTACCAAATTATTGAGATCTATGTACAGGTCTCCCGCTACATAGGATTATACCCTAAATTGTCCTGGTTTGATACCTTGGCAATGATGACAACAAAACAGAAGCCAACAACTCACCTTGTCCTGTTTGGTAGAAGACGGGCCAGTACTGGTACCCTCATTTGTTTCTTCTCCAGATGAATCTCCTTCTATATCATTTTCATCCTCCTCATCTATAATATATTACACATATTAATAATAATACTAGTCTACAACTACTAATAATAATATTAAAAATAAATATTATAAAAGCTTGTGTTTTCTATTGTCACAAGCGCCAGTTCTACACATCAGCGAATTCAATAGAAATTACTTTACGTACCTGGTAACTATTCAAAGATCTAAAGTTAATAATATTCATTCAAAGTAAATTTGACAGTATCATAAGCTCTTGAAAAATTAATTATTTTAGTCACATTTTAAACATTTCAACAGATGTCAGCTACTTAGGTGAGAAGATATATAGATAGCAATGTATATCACAACCCTTATATTGATATTGTTTGTATGTACAGTATGTATATACCCAGGCATATACCCGATAACTGGGGGTGCCAGACTCGAGACAGAGCCCGAACAGAAACCAACATTTCAAGTTCCAATTCTTAGGGTCCGGGACCACTTTCGCGTTCCCTCGCCCCTTCCTCAGTTTTGTCTAGTAGAATTGTACAAAGGGAGGAGGATTCCTAGCCCCCTGCCCCATATCAGGAAAGAAGGGACATACTCTGTTGGCCAAAGTATATGGATGTAATTACACTCAAGAGATGATCTACGGGTCCGCAAAGTACGCCATACACATACACACACCCACACAATTTGTTATGTTCATTTAAATGCATTAATAATAATAATAATAATAATAAGCATGTTACTTATTTCTCATAAGCGCCAATTTTTCCGAAGAATTCACTAGCGCTCGAAAAGAGAAAGAAAAAAGAACAAAAATCAATGCATCAAAAGAAGGCTTATATACAACACACATTTAACAATCACTAGCAGTGGCAAAATAGCCTAAACTCTATAGCCATCTGTCATGACACCTCTCTCAAGATCATAGCTTCTCTCAAAGAGAAAAGTCTTAAGTTGTCTCTTGAAGCATTCAACAGAACTCAGTTGTCTCATGGACAGCGGCAACCTGTTATACAACCTCGGAGACATGTAGGAGAATGACCTCTCAAAGAAAGAAGACTGCTGGAAAGCCCTTGGTTCATCAAGACGAAAAGGGTCATTGTCATGACGCACAACTACACCATGGTGTGCCGGTGGGCGCCTGAGCAGCTCCGCAAGGTACCTAGGCTCACCAAATTTGAGAACCTTAAAAGTCACCAAACACAACTTAAATTCTATTCTTGCTCTTACTGGCAGCCAGTGCAGTTCTATGTGAAGAGATGTAGTAGGAGTTCTAGGTGGAACACCAAAAATTAGTCTTGCGGCCCTGTTAAGAACAGACTGAACTTTCTTCAAAATATAATTTGGAAGACCCACCAACAGGGCATTGCAATAATCAACACGAGAGAAGACCAATGAGTGAACCAACGTCAGGAGGCAACGTCTGGTTATAAACGGCTTCACCAAATAGAGATTTCTGATGTGCAAGTAACAACTTTTAACTATCTGGTTTACATGCTCTTTGAAATCTAATCGGGAGTTCACATATACACCCAGATTTCGAACAGAGTTGGCCGGTCGCAGCTGAGATCCACCCACATTGATGGAGAGGGCACCTACTATATCATCAGCTCTTCTATTTCCTCGGATGATGAGAATATCAGTTTTACCATCATTTAGTTTAAGTTTTCTCGCTCTCATCCACTTCTTGATATCAGACATCAACAATTCCATCTTACTCCGTATATCAACTATATTTGTGATTCTCACATAAATCTGGGTGTCATCTGCATAAAAGTGAAAGGTGACATTATGTGCACGAAGCAGAAGAGACAAACTGCTAATATAAATTATAAATAGGATAGGACCTAAAACTGATCCCTGCGGAACACCATACTGCAGGGGTGTCGAGTCCGAGACCACTTGATTTACCATCACACTCTGGGATCTACCTGACAAGTACGACCCAAGAAGCAAGAGAGCGGAGTCACGCACACCACAAACATAAAGATCACTCAATAACAACTCGTGATCCACTGTGTCAAAAGCCGCAGAGAGATCAAGCAAGACCAATAGTGAGGCCACACCATTGCAAATGTTCTCAACTAGATCATTATGTACTCTAATCAATGCTGTTTCAGTTGAATGATGCTGTCGGTAAGCAGACTGAAAAATTGGGATAGTTTCATTCTGCTGAAGTAGTGGTTGTAATTGGTCAAGTATTGCACGCTCTAATATCTTTGATATGAAGGACAGGTTGGAGACAGGACGATAGTTCAACATGTTCTCAACATCAAGTCCAGGCTTCTTTAGAGTAGGTCGGAGTAGTGCATGCTTTTCAGAATGTGGGAAGCTACCTTCAGAGAAGCACTTATTAATTATTTTGGAAATAAACTCAACTGTGTGATCATAGACTCTTGGTAGCTTGGAAACATTTATGGGATCCAACGGGCAAAATGTTTTATTGAGGTTTCTTATGTAGGACGAGATCATGACCACCTCTACTGAGTGAAAGGATGAGAGGACATTATTAGGAATGTGTCGGGGTTGGAGTACAACTGAAAGTTCTTCACCAACAGAAGCATCATCCAGTTCCTGTCTTATGCGAGTTATCTTGCCAGCAAAAAATGCCACAAAGTTGGCAGCCAACTCGGCATCGGGTACAGAAGGTCTTAAGCCGACTCTTGTTTTTCCAAGTAAACTGTTTACAATTGAAGCCAACCTCCTCTGGTCGTTACCACACGAGTCAACTTTTCCCTGATAATACACTTTCTTTTCATCTTTGATTTTGTGGACCACAGCTCTTCTGGCCGACAGATATTGCAACCATGTAGAGTCTGTTTTATTTTTCCGCCATTCACGTTCAGCTCTTCTACGCGCTCTTCTAAGAAATTTAACTCGAGTGCTATACCAGGGCGAATCATCTCGTACTATGATTTTCTTCTCTACTTCTGGACAGTGATGATCGAACACTAATTTAAGTGCATTTCCATGTACCTCCACCAGCTCATCTGAAGTAAGGTTGGAAGTATCAATACTTCCCAAGTACTGTTTTACTTCACTGCTAGCCAAATTTAGGTCTGCATTTTTATAATTTCTAAATCTGATTACTTTTTCATGTGTGAGTGGCTTAGGGAAATCAAAGCTGAAAGTAATCAAAGCATGATCAGAGGTATTAGGGTCAGCATTCTCAACATCAACATCCAGAACACCACCACAACCCACAGGAGAGAAAACCAAGTCAAGGGTGTGTCCTAAGATATGAGTTGGGTGGGACACATGGTTTACAAAATTGTTCTGATCAGTCAACTCAAGGAACTCAGGAGAGAATGGCTTCAGATGAGGGCTGTCAACCCAGTAATTAAAATCTCCACATATCAAAAGTCTTCCGGTTTTAGCAGAAAATTCCTCGAGAAACTGCCCAAACTCTTCCATAAAACCCCTATCTGTGCCACGATGGCCAGGCCTATAGACAACTGCCATTCTTAGAATTTGTTGATGGAGTTTTATTTCCACTTCCAACAGTTCATAATAAAGAGGGGCTGGGTTATGGCTTATTTGCAAGATATTCACCAGAGATGTGGAGTAGACAACTGCCACTCCACCACCCGGATGATCTCCCCTAGGCCTAGGAACATTTATTATGGAATGGGTTTTAGGCAATGCCGCCTGGATAATATTCAGATCTGACTCGAACAACCAGGTCTCAGTGAGACATAATACATCAAGGTTACGTTCATCCAAGATCTCGCAAATATGATCCATTTTGTTACGCAAGGAACGAACATTCAACAGACCCAGTTTCAACCGGCTCCCATGTGCATTTTTCAGTTTTTTGAACCTACAAAATTGGTGTTCTCAATAACTTTATTTCTCTGAGCTGTCATTAAAGGACAATTTCTACTTGAGGCGAAATTATTTGGCAGCTCCGTAACTGATGTGGAGCTCATACAATTTATACATTTGGGGGAAGTCTTGTTGGTGCAGTCTTTTGAGTTATGAGTACCGGCACAGAAGTTGCATTTTGGATCCTCATTTTTCCGAAAACACCTGTCACTGGCATGACCAAAGCCCTGGCAATGGTAACATTGTGTTACCCAGAAGCGATCGTATGCACGACATCTCACAAGTCCAACATACACAGAATTGCCATCATCCACAATGGAAGAGCGTATTTCAGGTGACATTTTTACTACCGCAGTCTTAGTGTGTGCATCACTCTTTTGCTTAGTGAATAGCAAATTCATAGCTAAGCCATCGTCGACCAGGGACTTTATTCTTGGGTTCTTGTTGAGGATGCTGGGAATGATCTCATTATCCTCAGCGTCATTAGCAATGCCTACCAGAGTCATTTTTGGCATCATCTTCTTTGGTTCGGAGACACTGAAGGCACTGTCCACCCCCAAACACTGATTGATGGCCCTTTCTGCATCTTCTTTGGCTTTCTTGGATGGAAGTCGTACCACCAGTACACCTGAATCAGTTCTAGTTAACTTGTTAACCGGAACCGAAGCCAAAGCAGTCTCGATTGCCTTTGTATCTGGTGGGCTTACTGGCTCGGAGGATCGGTCTTTTGGCTTCACTACCAGGACCTGATGGTCCCAGACAGTTTTTTTCTTTCCACCATCTACCACCTCAGTGGTGCGTTTGGTCGGCTCCTTTTTGGTCTCTACTGTTTCCCTCACTACCTTTTCCTTGCTCTTCAAAACCTGCACTACATTCTTCTCAAACTCTCTTTTCTCTTTTTCTCTCTCTTCCACCTGCTCCTTCATGATTTCTTCCAATGCATCCACCTTAGCATTCCCCACCCTTGTCCACTCATTTTTCTCCTCACTTATTACTCCCTTTACTTTCTCACTTAAATGGCCCTCATACTCCTTTAGCTGCTCCTTGAGTGCCATGTTCTCTGCCTCCAGCTCATCTACTTTCCTCATCACAGCATCTAGGTTAGCAATTAATGGCCCATCTGCAGTTGCTACTGAACTGGCTCCACATATTTCTGTCAGTGACTCCACCTTCACACCTATATCTCTCCTCCAATTCTCCATAACTCCCTTCCATCTTAACAGACCCATCATCTGTCTCTTCACCACAGTCAATTGATCCTCCACTTCATTACCCCCTGCCAGAAATCCCTCAAATTCATAGCTCTCTTCATCTCCCAATAAACTCTGCCTCCGTTTGCCTTGGCCGGCCATTGTTTATATTTATGTAGCCTACAGTTAAAAATATACAAAACACTTAATAAAATTACAGTAAAATTAAACTACTACCTGGGATAAACCCAGGTAGCGCCGTCCCCGTTTGTGTCACCCTATCTTGAAAAAAGAACAAATGGAAAAAATAAATAGAAATGGGTGTTTGCGAGGTCACCACGAGCAGGTGGGGTACGACTTGATTACCTTCCTAAGAAGGTAACCCAACCGAGGTGTCGCAAGTACTAGGCAAAGATGGAATTGAAAACTTTAACCGTGTGCATTGGGTTTGTATTTTATCCCTTACACACACACTAATGATTGTCACAACGTCTTATAACATAAAACCTACATATCACCTACATCAAGAAACCAAAGTCCTCAAAGTCAAAGACCATCTGGACATGAGAGGCACTCAATTCCTGGCAGCAGCCTCCACAAACCAACATCACCCACTACACTACATGGCAACACACCCACAGACACCAAGAAATATCAAAACAACACCCAGCACACGGTATCACACACATATACTGCCTTCTCTCCCTCCCTGCCCACCCCAAACCAGCTTCCAGAAGCAAAGCCATACTCATATCTCTCACCGTTCCATCCAATCACGCATAGACAACACGCAGCTGCAGGCACAACCTTCCGAAATCCATCCTTCTGAATCCTCCCTTCGTCGCGAGGACAGAGTCCACCTGGCCAGGATAAGATGTGGACACCATCCAGCTCTTCTGAGCTTATCAGAAGAGACTGGATGACTCCGTCGACGACACCTGCCCGGGTTGTAACACAGCACCCCATATCATTAAACACATAGAAGACTGCATTTCACACAACCACTTACGCCAACAACACAATTTACACTCCTTGAGAGCTCTGTGGGAAAGCCCGACCATGGCCATGGCCTTCCTTAGGGACTCGGGGCTGTTCAGCCAGGCAGCTTAGGGAACAACAACAACATAAAATCACTGATAACTATTCTTATACATACTTACCCGTATATTTACATGTCATTTACATGGTGTTTGGGAGGTGGGAGGGGGTTGAGGGGGAGTGGGAAGAATGTTGAAGGGTAGGGTACTTGTGGTATGAATATGGAAGGCGTGGGTGACCTAGTTTCGGCGCTACACATTTTTTTCGGCAAGTCCGTTTATTGTTGTATATACGGACCTGGCACTGGGCGTGACAACATTCCAGTCAGTATACTGTATATACGAACCTGGCACTCAGCGGGTTAAAGGGGGTCACCGTTTTTTTTTTATCTTTCTCTCCTTTTCTCTCTTTCTCTGGCTTGTATCCATTCGACCCCATTCAGCCAACTGTTTTAAGACGTTTATTCCCTTCCAGGTGTCGATTTCTTCCTGGCGAGCGATAGCGAGCCAGCATTGTATGCAGAAATCCGGCTTCGCTGGAGACATTTTTCTATCAAAAAATTTACAAATTTAGCTTGCTCGAAAAAAAAAATATATATACAGTATATATATATGCTGGCTCGCTACCGCTCACCAGGAAAATAATTGACACCTGGATGGGGGTAAACGTCTTAAAACAGTAGGCTGAATGGGGCCGAATGGATACAAGCCAAAGAGAGAGGGAGAGAAAGAGAAAAAAAAGCGAGGTAGGCTCCCTGAAGGAAAAGTTTTAATAACTTCAATATTCAAATTACACAGGTTATGAGTACCGGTAAGATTATCATCAAACTATTGATTTTGACTGCACAGTGGCGCTAATAAGTCATGTCTCAGCTGTCTTTACGTTGTACTGTACTGTATTTACCTAATTGTATTTACCTAATTGTAGTTTACAGGAGTTGAGCTAAGCTCGTGTTGTCCCGTCTCTCAGTCTACTTTTTATCCAATTTTTTCTTGAAAATATGGATGTTCCTTGCCCCTACCACCTCCTCCTCCAGCCCATTCCATTTGTCAATACATCTATAGGGGAAGCTAAACTTCCTGATATCGTTCTTGCAGGTAGGTCTTTTTACTTTGTAGCTGTGGCCTCTAGTTATTCCTGTATCCATAATTAATATATCCTCCCTATCCAGCCTCTCCAGCCCCCGGGCACATTTGTACATCATTATCATGTCTCCCCTCTCTCTCCTCTCTTTTAGACTCGGTAGATTTAATTTGTCTAGCCTCCCTTCATATGGCAGTTCTCTGAGACTTGGAACCAATCTAGTGACTGCTCTCTGGATTCTTTCTAACTTGTGAATATGCTTCTTTAGATGCGGGGACCACACCACTGCTGCATACTCCAATCTTGGTCTAATCATACTCTTCATAATTTTCGCTACCATGGTCTCATCCAAGTAGTTCAGAGCAACTTTCATATTCCCGGCCATTGCATACATTCCGCTAAAGAGCTTGTTAATATGTTTCTCTGGCGACAAATTATCTTGTATAATCAACCCTAAATCTTTTTCTTTTTCGGCCTTGCTAATTATATTATCTCCCATCCTGTACTCCCAATTTGGTCTATTCACACTTCTTCCCATATTTAACACATGGCATTTACTTATATTAAATTTCATTTTCCACTTGGTGCTCCATTCGTATATTTTATCTAAATCCCCTTGCAGCTCCTCACAACTACTTTTATTTGTTATTTGTCTCATAATTTTTACGTCATCTGCAAACATTGACATGTAAGAGTTTATGCCTATCGGCAGGTCATTCACGTACATAAGGAACATGAGAGGTGCCAACACAGATCCCTGCGGCACACCACTCTCAACTTTCCGCCACGATGAGTAAGTTCCTCTAATGTTGGTCCTCATTTCCCTATCCGTTAAATAACTCTCCATCCATTTCAGCAAACTCCCCCTGACACATCCTAGCATCTCAAGCTTAGATAACAATCTCTTATGTGGTACCTTATCGAATGCTTTGGAAAGGTCTAAGTAGACGCAGTCCACCCATCCGCCTTTTTCTTGGAGTACATCTATCACCCTACTGTAATAACATAGCAAACTGGTAACACAAGATGTCCCTTCTCTGAATCCAAATTGCTTTGGGGTTATTATCTTCTTTCTCTCCAACATTTTCATCCATCTCTTCCTAATTAGCTTTTCACAAATCTTGCATACAATACTAGTAAGTGAAACTGGTCTATAGTTTAGAGGGTCCTCAGGGTTTCCATTCTTGTATATCGGAATGATATTAGCTCTTTTCCATTCAACAGGAACCTGTCCTTTATCTAAGGAAGCTTGAATTATGTCCCTCACTGGCTCTACTAATTGTTCTGCACACTCCTTTAAAACCCAGGCAGACACTTCATCTGGTCCCATAGCTTTCCTTACTTCAAGTCCTCTCATCGCAGATAACAGCTCATCTCTAGTTATTTCAATCTTACTAAGACCACTCTCCAGTACTCCCGCCTGTGGTTCGTCAAAACCTTCCTCTCTAGTAAAAACTGACCCCAATTTGTTATGCATTACCTCACACATGTCCGATACATTTTCATACGTCCTAGCATCAACTCTTAATTTAGTAATTTGTTTCTTTACCTTCAACTTACTGTTTATATATTTATAAAATAATCTAGGGTCACTTTCACATTTATTTACTATGTTCTTCTCATAGTTCATTTTAACTTGCCTAATTATGTTAACATATCTATTCCTCTCCTGTTTATATTTATTCCGATTACTCTCAGTGTTCCTTCTTCTTAATCTAGCCCAAGCTGCATCACGCCTACCTAAAGCTCTTTTGCATTTCAAATTAAACCAATCTTTCTGCTTAGTAAAATTTCCAGTTTTATATCTTGGGACAAACATATTGGTTCCCACTCTATAAATTTCGAGGAATCTACTATATTTACCTTGTACGTCCCGTTCCTTCAAAATAAGATCCCAATCTACTCCCTCTAAATATCTTTTCAAGGATACATAATCAGCTTTACTATAATTTAATCTGTCATTTATGTAGCTATTGTCTAATCTATTGGCATTACTCGAGGTCAACTTCCATTTTAGTAATAGGTGATCACTTTTACCTACAGGACATAGATAGTTTATATCACTAATTTCGTGAGGATCTTTTGTAAAAATCAGATCGAGTTTAGAAGGTTCGTTATTACCCCTCATTCTTGTATTTTCCTTCACATGTTGTGCAAGTACATTTTCCGTAACCAACTCCACTAGCCGACTTCCCCAAGATCTCTGATTTGGCCCTGCATCTCCCGATTCCCAATCAACCTCACTACAGTTGAAATCTCCTACCAAGATCAATCGATTCTTCCTTAAAAGCAATCTTCTCAACGACTGAATCATATCCTCTACCATCTCCTCAAACTCCAACTCCCTCCATGCTCTGGTCTTTGGTGGCATGTAAGCTACTGCTATGTCTAGCTTTTTTCCTTCTATATCATTGAGTTCAACTGCCATTATTTCTGCCTTGTCATTATTTAACTCCACGTGCTTTGCTGTCATAGGGTTCTTAACTAATACTGCCACTCCACCTCCCCTTTTACCCTTTCTATCATTTCTCCATATATTATATCCTTCACTAAACACTATGTTGCTGTCAAAGTCCTGGTTCAGCTTTGTCTCTGTCAAACAGACTATCTGTGGTTGATCTTTTCTTAATATATTATCTAACTCTACCTTTTTACTATTTATTCCATCTATATTAGTGTAGTAGCACAGTATATTTGAATCCACCTCCTTGTTTCTCTTCCCTCTCTGCCTCCTACCAGGTTCACCTCCTCCTCCATCCCTTCCCTGACCCAGTTCCACCTCCCCCACTAATTCTATTCTCCTCCCCCCTCTCTCTCCCTCTGTTCCACCCTCTCCACCACATCCTGGCTCTCTCTCCGGTCCCCTGCTCCCTGCATTATCTCTCGCTCCGTCTCCTTGCTTTGACTTCGTACTTGTCTCTCTGTCTCTTTCCCTATCACTCCTCTTACTTTCGGTTCTTGGTGGCTCCTGATGTACCACTTCCTTACTTGCCCTTCCCTTATTCTCCAAAAAAATTTCTTCTTTTGCTCTTCAGACAACTTTCCATTCTCTTCATCAGCCTTAGCTTGGAGTTCCCTTAACTGTTCTCGTTCTTCTACACTTAGGTCCTTTTTTACCCTAATATGATTCAGCTCTGACGAATTTAATTTCCAGCTCACATTGGCTACTGCTTCTGCTGTTGATCTAAACTTTAGTTCCACTCTTAGTGGTCTCATCTCGCCCTTCTTATATATTCCTAACCTTCTCACCTCCTCCAGTTCTTTTACCCATCCATAACCCTCGTCTAAGTAATCCAGTATCCCCTTGACTTTCACAACATCCCTTTCCTTTCTTACCTTCATATCTGCCAGGTGCTCTTCCACATCTCCAAAGATTACTACACACTTACCTCTATCTATTGTCTCTCTCACTACCTTCTCTTTCTTCTTTAAAACTTGCACTACATTTTTTTCAAACTCTTTCTTTTCCTTTTCTCTCTCTTCCTTCTGCTCCTTCACAATTTCTTCAAGGGCTACCATCGTGGCACTTTCTACCCTTGTCCACTCAGTTTTTACCTCACTAATTCCTTTTACTTCCTCACTCAGGTGGCCCTCATATTCCTTAAGCTGAGCCTTGAGTGCCACATTTTCCGACGCTAACTCGTCTACTCTGGCCATCACTGCCGCTAGGCTGTCACTTACTGGCCTAGGCCTATCCACCCCGCTAGTAACGCCACACATATCGGACAAAACTTCTACTTTAGCCCCTAACTCCTTCCTCCAATTTTCCATCACTCCCCTCCATCTCACAAGACCCATTAATTGTTTTTTCATACTTGCCAACTGATCATCCTTGTCCTCGGTGATAAAGCCTTCAAATTCATATTCCTCCTCATCCCCAGCTAGGCTTTCACGCCTTCCCGCCATCGCGAGGTGGTCGTCTGCCAGCCTAAAAACAACAATCGCCCCACTATCCCATCTCACTCCAGGAACTGTTTTACTTAATCCATATTTTCAATTACTTGGAATATCCAATTACATCTGAATTGCTCATAAAACACCTAATTACTTATTGAAATGCACATATAAATTTCCGGGACAACACTTAGACACTCCTATCAACTTCACACAAGGTAACTCATTATCGGAGAGCAGCTGCGAGGTGTTGACAGCTCGGAGGACTGTTGACTGTATTAACCCCCAGACCCCGGAAGGGCTCTGAGGCACCCATAAAAAACTAGGGCCCGGAACACGGGTGGGCTCTTGAGCACCGTAAGCTTGAAAGCCTGTAAGCTTGTTTTGAAAGCCGTCCGTCCGACGCATATAAACACAGCCGGTTGGACCGACGCCGCGCACCTCCAAACACAAGAAGAGGCGTCTTTTGTTATTGTGTGTTCTGCTAAGCCCGATTCAGTAGTGAATAGTGCGTCGTATGGCTAACATCGCCACGAAACTCTCTCCACGGAAATCGTCATCACAACTGAACCAATTGACTTAGAGAGCTCTACTTAATGCCATTCTACAGGTACAAAACATATCTACACTTGAAGATGCGTGGGATTGCGGTAGCAGTTAAAATAACAAAGATACGGTAGCCTAGGCGAGACGTTTTTCGGCCAAATCCCCCGGGTTTCAGGGATATCTTATAGAATGCGAAACCGGTCTGTGAGGGTTAATGTCTATCACATGTTGAATAGGGTGGGTAAGTGTAGGAATATGTTTATTTATATTTCACTCGATATAAAGAAATGAAGCTTAGATATTGCTGATACCAATTACTGTATTGATTAAAACATACTTGGTGCCGAGACATCACTTATTAGCGCGACTGTACATTATCTTCCTCACCATCTTCCGAATTATCTTCATCCTCTGATTCCTCTTCCTCTGATTCCTGGCACTCTTCTCCGTCAGGTTGGCCATCTTCCATGTTCCCCTCATGGTAAGCCTGCTGTCCTTTCACGGTCATGTCTGATTTAACTTCACTTCTCTGAAAAACTAGAAACACATACAAAACGTAAATATGTAAATAAAATATAGTATGAAATACCCAGTACTCTTCACTAATCATATGCATAGGCTAGTATTCTAAGCAACTTGGCCTAAAAAAAAAAAATCATAATACTGTACAGTACTGTACTATTAAAATTGAAAAGGATAGTAACAGCCACGGTCGGGCTTTCCCACAGAGCTCTCAAGGAGTGTAGATTGTGTTGTTGCTGTAAGTGATTGTGTGAAATGCAGTCTTCTAGAATGTGTCCAATGGTATGGGGTGCTGTGTTACATCCCGGGCAGATGTCGTCGACGGAGACATCCAGTCTCTTCTGATAGCTCAGAAGAGCTGGATGGTGCCCACATCTCAGCCTGGCCAGGTGGACTCTGTCTTCGCAAAAAGGAAGGATTCAGAAGGATAGATTTAGGGAGGTTGTGCCTATAGCTGCGTGTTATCTATAAGTGAATGGATGAAACGGCGAGAGATACGAGTAAGGATGTGCTTCTGGAAGCTGGTTTGGGGTGGGCAGGGAGAGAGAGAAGACAGTATTTGTGTGTGATACCGTGTGCTGGGTGTTGTTTTGATATTTCTTGGTGTCTGTGGGTGTGTTGCCATGTAGTGTAGTGGGTGATGTTGGTTTGTGGAGGCTGCAGCCAGGAATTGAGTGCCTCTCATGCCCAGATGGTCTTTGACTTTGAGGACTTTGGTTTCTTGATGCAGGTGATCTGTAGGTGCAGTAGCTGTGCAGCCTGTGATGATTTTTATGGCTATATTTTGAATAGTCTGTAAGGTCTTGTGATGTGTTTCAGCTAGGTTAGAAGCACAGGCAGGGCTTGCATATTCCATCACTGATTTTATGTATTGTTTGTAAACTGTGGTGGTGGTTTCTTTGTTGTGTCCAAATTTTGTGTGGGCAAGTGACCTGAGGGCATTAAATCTGGGTGTCAGTTTATTTTTCATATTTGTGGTATGTGGAAAGTTGATGGAGTGGTGGGAGGGTGGCGGGTACCATCAGAGGTGAATGGGAATGGTAGTGCACTTGTGGACATATGTGTGGGAAGGAGGCTGTGGATAGCCAACACCTTCTTCTGACACAGAATGATACACAGGTACACATGGAAAGTGGTGTGAAGGATAAGGATAAGACAGTGGTGGAACGAAAGGCACTGATTGATTATAATTATAAGTGTGGATGAACGAATGAAGAAATCTGTGATGGATACTAGGGTGTATAGGGGTATTGGAGGGGGTCTGTCTGACCATTATGTAGTAGTAGCTAAAATTAGGATACAAAAGAAGTGGGTGAGGAGAGCTGGAGGGAGGCGAGAGGAAGGTGGAATGGCGAGGATGGTGGAGAGGTTACAGGAGGAAATCAGGGAAGAGTACAGGAGAGCAGTAGAAAGACGACTATGTAGGTTTTACCTGGAAGGTATGGAGGAGGTGGAGGAGATGAGCAAAGTGTTTAAGGAAGAGATCTGTGCATGTGAGGAGGTGTGTGGAGTAAGGAGAAGAGGGAGGGGAGTGAAGGGTACAGCATGGTGGACAGAAGAGGTAAAAATAGCTGTGGAAGACAAGAAGAAAGCGTATAGAGAGTGGTTGGGTCGTAGAGGGAATGAAGATTTGGAGAGACAGAAAAAAGCGAGGTACATGGAGAAAAAGAGTGGTGAAGAGAGTAGTGAAGGAAAGTAAGAGAAGAGTAAATGAGGAATTTAGAAGGAATCTGAGTTCCCTTAGACCCCGGGTGGTACACGTGTGTACCATTTTTTTTTGGCCCGAGGAACCCGGGTGGTACAACACTGTACCATTGCTTGCGTGTGTGCTTTCGAATGGCGCGCGTAAAAATTTCGCTCCGTGGTCACCAGGCGTCGCTAGGCGACGCCACCAGACAGCATGTACGCCACCAAAACAGTCTCTACCCTGCCGCCAACATGGATACTAGCCCAAAAAGTTATTCCCTTGTGTCCGATTCTACGCTCCCTTCGACGCCTGCCCATGTTCGTCGCGCCCTAACGCAAAGGCACGTACAAGATGCGTTGACTCCCGGAGGTATTGAGATAGCTTTGAGGAGTTATGAACGTGGTGAAGGCCAAAATAGTGTTGATGAGTTGGGTAGTGATAGCTCCGAGTCTTATCAGTCTCACTATAGTGAAGATTTTGACGATCTAGACGAAATCCATGAAAGATACGCCTTTTTTAGTGGATTTGACCATGACGATGAAAGTGATGATAGTGAGGCTGAGCGGGAGGCTGAGGTTGACCCGCCATTGTCTTCCTTATCTACCCACGCCACCCAAGTTGCCCCAGGCTCCCGCCATTCTTCCCCACCACCACCAGCACTCCCTAGGGTTGAGGACCCCCCACTTTCGGCCTATTTACCCACTCCTTCCCCACCTCGCCGACCTACACGCCGCCCACGCATCATTCGTTCCCCGCGAGATTATGAGGGGGGCTCTGAAGAAGAAGGGCACCTCACAGATGACTCTGGCCATGATTACCTGGGTCCACCGTCAGGGCAAGATGACGGCTCTGACGACAACGACGATGACGACGACTTTATGGACATCGACGACCCTCAACCCAGACGCTTTGCCCAGGGCCGTCGTGCTCCTGGCCGCCCTGGCCGCCGGGCTGGCCGCCGGGCTGGGCCTGGGCGCCGTCGCGCTCCTGGCCGCCCTAGGGTGCGCGCCGCCAAAGTTCGTGGGCGTGCTGCCCCCGCTCTAGCTCCACAGAGGGCAGTGGCACAACCTGGGCGCCCCGTTCAGGACCGCCTGCAGTGTGCACAGTATCTAAATGTGCACAAGCTCTGTTACCTGCCTCTGGAACGAGATGGAGTCACCATTAGCAGAAGGCGGTGCCATGTCTGCTGGAACAGCCAGGTGAGGCCGAGGAAGCACAAAAAGACCACCATGCAGTGTGTGGAGTGCCAGGTGTCACTATGTACTATACCGTGCTTTGCTGAATACCACAGCAAGCAGGAGTACTAACTAATAATCATAGTGAAAGTACCAAAGACTGACAATATGTATGTATATAGGCAACAAGTGGAAATAAAACAATGTACAGGTGTATTGTGATAAAAAAATCATGTATTATGAAAACATATATAAATAAGTGAAAAAAGACACAATAAATTGTATATAAAACGTTTACAAAGCATATAACTAAGTGAAAGTGACACATGACATAATATTAGATGGCCAAAGTATAATAAACACCTGTGATAACGAATAATCAGTGCCTAATATAACAATAACCTACCTCAATTACTCATAAAAACTACGGTATCGAGTGAAAATGTGAAATATTTGTTACAATCATAGCCTAATAAACATATTTTATATAATTGGACTCCAAATAACTATAATAACATCACTATCAATACATAAAATCGCCTCCGGGAGGTAAAAGGTTTTGCGCGACGAGTGGCTAAGAAAACAGTAGGTTAGCCGAGCCGGGGCCTGGGCAAAGGCGACGCATCCGAACGCGGGATGATTTTCACGCATAAAAATCACTCCACTTCCCGCGCTCACCATTATGCAATCACTTGGGCTAGAGACCTCTACTCAACGGCATTCTACACATGAAGGTTTGTGCTACATTTTTCTGTTTTTTTTATAACTTTGTGTAATGTATTTCAGGAGTAACATGTGAATCAACAGGGACCAAAATTCCTGAAAACCCCCGGACACAAAGTACAGTCACGATATTCCCTAGCCGGGGTCGGAGGGTTAAAATGGTGGGAGTGTAAGAAACTGTTCTAGAAAGAAGTCAAGAAAGTTAGGGAAGGTAGCAAGGGAAACAGTAAGGGTGTGAAAAATAAGAATGGGGGAGTGCTAGCCGAGAAGCAAGAGAGTCGAAAGATGGAGGGAGTACTTCAACGAATTGCTTAATGTAAGGAATAAAGCGCCAGCAAACATAGATGGATGGGGTATGGTAGGGAGAAGAAGAGAAGTAGTGGAGGAAGAGGTGGGGATCAGGAGGTCAGAAGTGTGTGAAGCCATGAAAAGAGTGAAGTTGGGGAAAGCACCAGGAATAGATGGAATGTGTGGGGAAATGCTGAGGTATGGTGGTGAGATAGTGATCGAATGGGTATGGAAAATGTGCAAACTAGCATGGGAGAAGGGGAGTGCACCTGATGACTGGAAGACAGGCATAATAGTCCCCCTATAAAAGGGTTAAGGGGAAAGAGGAGTGTGTGGTAACCACCAAGGAATATGTCTTCTAAGCGTAGTGAGAGCGAGAACGGAGAAATGGATAGGTGACGAGCAGGGCGGTTTTAGGAAGGGAAGAGGATGTGTAGATCAGATGTTTACCCTGAAATGTGTTGTGGAGAAATATCTGGAGAAGCAACAAAAGCTGTATGTTGCCTTCATGGACTTGGAGAAGTCCTATGACAGAGTGGATAGAGAAGGTATGTGGAAAGTACTTAGAATATACGGAGTAGATGGCAAGTTGCTGAAAGCAGTGAAGAGCATGTACTGTATGAGGGTGCAAAGGCGGCAGTACGTGTGGAGAATGAGCAGAGCGAGTTCTTTGATCTGAATGTTGGGTTGAAACAGGGGTGTGTGATGTCCCCGTGGTTGTTTACTGTATATATGGATGGAGTCCTGAAAGAAATACAAGGAAGAGCAGTGAATGTTGGTGTATCACTGATAAGGGAGGAAAATGAGTGGAAGCTACCTATACTGCTGTTTGCTGATGATACAGTTCTGATGAGCGATAATAAATGGGAGTTGCAGGGTCTGGTAAATATATTTGGAACAGTGTGCGAAAAACGGATCTGAAGGTAAATGCGAGGAAGAGCAAGGTTATGGTCTTCGAAAGGGGTGAAGCCACAGTGTGAGGATAAGTTGAACAGTCAGGCTATGGAGATTGTCAGCTCATTTAAGTATCTGGGCAGTGTGTTGAGTAAAGATGGGACTATGGATGAAGAAGTGCGGGAGAGTGTGCAACAGGGGAAGAGGGTTGTAGGAATGCTGAAAGCAGTAACAAGAAATAGGGTGGTCAGTATGGAAATGAAGAAGTCCTTGCATGATAGTGTGGTAATCCCGACACTGACTTACGGAAGCGAAGCATGGACGTTGGTGGAGACTCGGACCAAGAGTGAGAGGGGTGGAAAATAGTTACTTGAGAAGTGCGTGCGAGTTACATGGAGGGATAGACAGACGAATGAGGAAGTAATAAGGAGGTGTGGTGTGGTGGTAGATGTGCTGGAAAGTGTGAAAAGGAACACCTGGAGATGGTTCGGCCATAATATGGAACGTATGGGAAGCGAGAGAATGACTAAGAGGGTGTACGAGAGCGAGGAGGAAGGACAGAGAGGGAGAGGTAAACCGAAAGAGAGGTTGAAGGATGGAGTGAGTAAGTACAGTATATGGATGAAGGCGGTGCTGGTTGGGAGGAGGGGCGTCGACTGACTGGGGACAGAGGTGCATGGGGGCAGTTCGTTCGTGGCCACCCCTTCGGGGATCACGGCATCAGGCAATAGATAGATAGATAGATAGATAGGTATGTTGTTTGAATGTCATTAGAGTATCATATGATACTCCTAGGATTTTGGGTGAGTGTGTGTGTGTTAGGGGGTGTTGTTTATGGTGAGTTGCTTGGTGTATTTGTGTTCGGCTGCCCAGCTTGTGAGGAGGGTTGCGGTGGATTTGGCTGAGGCTAAATTGAGTCTGTTTGTAGTTCACTAGCCATGTAGTGTGTTGAGATAGGGTTGAAGGAGAAGTGTTGCTGTGTCTGGGTTTTGGTATGTGCATGTGAGTGTTATGTCGTCTACATAGGAGGCCGTGTTTATTTGGGGGGGTGGGTTGTAGTTATATCATGCATGTACAGATTGAAGAGTGCGGGTGACAGGACGGATCCTTGCGGGACTCCGTTTGGGAATTTCTGATCCTAGATGACTGACCAGCAAAAGATACGTGTGCACATCTGCATGCTAGGAAGTTGGCCAGCCACCTTTTTGTGTTGTTGTGCATGTTTGTGTTATAGATTTTGTTTGTTAGGTTGTGGCGGGGGATGGCATCGAAAGCTTTACTAATGTCGAATGTGGCAAGTAGTCATCTGTATGGTGGGCTGGTTGAGTTGATGCCGTCAAAAGCTCTTTGTGTAAGGTCTGTAAGAAGAGTGTTTGTGGAGTGCAGTGGCCTGAAGCCATGTTGTGTTGGAGCTAAGGGTAGAGCGTGTGTGGTCAGTTGTAGTAAAATACGTTATATGACTTTGGAGAGGGTGCAAAGGAGTGTGATAGGGCGGTGTGAGGAGGGTAATGTGGGGTCTTTGTTGGGTTTGGGGAATGTAATGATGACACCATGCTTCCAGATGTCTGGTACTGTGTTGTGTGAATTACTGTAGACTCTGTAGTTGTTGTTGTTGTTGTTCCCCAGGCTGCCTGGCCGAACAGCCCCAAGGTCCCGAGCAAGGCCAAGGCCATAGAGCGCCCCCACAAAACCCTCCCTGCTTACCACTAACAAAACCCAGGTGACCGAAGCCACTCTAAGGCAGGGAGCTGAGGAGGGCGCGGAAACGCCCGGGAAACCAAAGCCCCACCCAAGGCCCTGTGCCCCTCAGCAATTATGAAGGGAAAGTTGAGGGGCAAGGGAAAAATGTGACGCTTTGGCTCCCAATCGGCCAACTTTTAGGTTGGCAGTAGGGAGGTCGATCCACGGAAAAGACGCCGTCACTTGAGATCTAGAAGATATATAAGTAAAAGGAACAGTCAGAGTAAGCTATGGGTATGGCAGAGATCGCTCCGCTCTCACTCTGATAGACCAGCCCATCACCACAGACTCTGTAGTTTGATACGTTGGTGAGTGCTTGTATGCCTTGTGGTCCTAGGTGTCTGAGGTGTATGTTGCTTATATTGTCTAGGCCACAGGCGGATCTAGATAACATAAGCAACATATACACCTCAGACACCACACACATCACATTGTTTTTCCTACACCGAGAAGTGACTCTCCAGCTGTCATTTCTTGAAGAGACATCGAAAGCAACCTTTACCCACCTACCCATACACCTACAAATACAGTACATATGTCCAACATGCTCAAAACCTATCACTTCGAGTTGCCCAGAGTTCAGTTCTCTGCAATTCATGCAGGAACTGGACCCATTTCACCTGCACAACACTTGTCTTCACGGAATACTACACAAACACCTGTGACCTGGACCTGTTCCTCATGCCCCTCCCTTTACCAGTCACACCCCTCCTCTAGGTTAGGTTAGGTTAGGTTCTTTAGTTAGGTTAATGACAAAGGTTCAGGTTGTAGGTATTGAATAAAATAAGTACTGTACAGTACTTGGAACTAAGGTTGAGGATTAGTCTTGTATCCAATATACTAGGTCTAGGTTACTGGGTACAGTATTTATGAATTTCAAAACCGCTCAGTTGTCGATAAATTGGGTTTTATGGGTTTGCAATTTGGGAAAACCTGACCCAAATTTTGAAATTACTTTACTCTCTTTTTCCACTCTTAAAACTCGCAAAATCAGAGCTAACTTTTGCCAAAACTTGGCTCGGGTTTTCGAAAAATTGGGTTTTATTGGTTAGTAAATCAAGAAAACCCGAGCCAAATATCAAAATAAGGTCACTGTCTTTTTTTGCTCTTAAAACTAGCTAAATCCGAGCCAACTTTTACCAAAACTTGGCTCGGGTTTTGTAAATCAAGTTCAGCTAAAATACACCTATTTCTATTAGGCCTATCGTCGTTTTAGGCATTTAACCCCTCTCTTTCCTGACTTTCATAACCCTCCCCACTTTCGGGCGGTGTGTCTTAAGATCATAAGATAATGGGGATAACGTTTTTTCCCGAGGTTTGTAATTAAATATAACACTATATTACCCATATTACCACTATATTACCTATTAACATTTCTATTCTATTTAACAAGTCATTAAAAACAGGCTTAGTTCCAGAAGCTTGCAAATGTAGTTCCGATCCTCAAAAAAGGTGATAAATCAATAGCATCCAGTTACTGTCCCATTAGTCTCACATTAATCACAGGAAAGATACTAAGTCAATTATTGCTAGGAAAATTAGAAACCACTTAGAAACATTTAATTTAATCAATTCTTCTCAGCATGGATTCACTCAGGGACGTTCTTGCCTTACTAATTTGCTTAGCTTTTTCTCAGAGGTATATGAAGCAGTAGATAATGATAAGTCATATGATATATTATATTTAGTTTTCAGTAAAGCTTTCGACAGAGTACCTCATGACAGAATGATGAGAAAAGTTGAGGCGCATGGAATAGGTGGGTCGTTGTTGGGATGGATTAGGTCATGGCTAATTGGTAGGAAGCAGAGAGTCAGCATAAATGGTAGGCTACTAAGTCAGAATGGGGAGCAGCCAAAAGTGGTGTCCCCCAGGGATCTGTACTGGGTCCTCTGTTGTTTGTTATAGGCCTATACATAAATGACCTTGATTTAGGTATAACTAGTAGAACATAAGAACATAAGAACATAAGAAAATGGGAGTCTGCAGAAAGCCGATTGGCCCAAGCAAGGCAGATCCCTGTCCCACACAACCCCAATTTCAAAGCCCAATTATAGGCTCAACACTCTAATACCCTGAGGATCATCTTACCAAAACGGTTAGAGATTAACGCAGGATTACGGGGGTCTGCAGAGCGCTGATTGGCCCAACCCTGCTGATCCCCCTTCACACCCAACCCTTCTCGTCCATATGCTTATCCAATTTTATCTTAAAGCTCCCTATCGTTTTTAATCCCACTATAGCACCTGGTAGTCCATTCCACCCATCTACAACTCTGTTACCAAACCAATATTTGCCTATATCTTTTCTGAAACGAAATTTATCTAATTTGAAACCATTGGTACGAGTTCTTTCGCTATCACTGAGCTTTAGTACATTTGTCATGTTCCCTTTGTTAATCCCACTAACCCACTTGAACACCTCTATCATATCCCCTCTAACTCTGCGTCTCTCTAACGAATGTAAGCCTAATTTCTTCAACCTTTCTTTATACGGAAGATTTCTAATATTATGGATCATTTTTGTCATTCTACGTTGTACTCTCTCCAATGAATCTATGTCCATTCTGTAATAAGGACACCAAAATTGAACAGCATAATCCATATGGGGTCTCACTAATGACAAGTAAAGTTTTAAGATAACATCAGCAGTTCTGTTACTCACACTCCTAGAGATGAACCCGAGAATCCTGTTTGCCTTGTTTCGAACGCTTATACACTGTTGTCTAGGCTTCAAATCATTGCTAACAAACACACCTAGATCTTTCTCACAATTCGAGTTTTCTAATTCCACATTAGCTAGTTTATATTTAACATTTGTATGCATCTTCCCTATCTTTAATACCTTGCATTTGTCAATGTTAAACTTCATCTGCCAATTTACTGACCATTCGTGTAAGGTATCTAGATCCCTTTGGAGGCACTCTATATCTCTGTCTGAATCAATTGTTCTCCCCATTTTGGTATCGTCTGCAAATTTACTTATCCTACTAGTTATACCTAAATCTAGGTCATTTATGTATATAACAAACAACAGAGGACCTAATACAGATCCCTGGGGGACACCACTTTTGACTGCTCCCCATTCTGACTTCGTACCATTTATGCTGACTCTCTGCTTCCTACCAATTAGCCATGACCTAATCCATCCCAACAACGCCCCACCTATTCCATGCGCCTCAACCTTTCTCATCAATCTCTCATGGGAGACTCTGTCGAAAGCTTTACTGAAATCTAAATATATTATATCATATGACTTGTCATTATCTACTGCTTCATATACCTCTGAGAAAAAACTAAGCAAATTAGTAAGGCAAGAACGTCCCTGAGTGAATCCATGCTGAGAAGAATTTATTAAATTAAATGTATCTAAGTGGTTTCTAATTTTACTAGCAATAATTGACTCTAGTAGCTTTCCTATGATTGATGTAAGACTAATGGGACGGTAATTGGATGCTATTGATTTGTCACCTTTTTTGAAGATCGGAACTACGTTTGCAAGCTTCCAAGCTTCTGGAACTATACCTGTCTCCAATGACTTGTTAAATAAAAATGTTAATGGGTAACTTAACTCATCCCTACATTCTTTTAATACTCTAGCATATACCTCATCAGGACCAGGCGATTTATGAGGTTTCAGTCTGTCAATTTCCTTAAGCACATCATTTCTACTTATAGTAACCGTACTTAACCTATTTTCTATACTATCGCTATATACCTTACGGACTTCTGGAAACTGTGCCAAATTTTCATTAGTGAAAACGGAAAGAAATTGACTATTTAATGTACTGCACATTTCTAAATCATTTTCTGTCATTTCTCCTATCGAAGTTTTAAGGGGACCAATTACATCTCTAACCTTGGATTTATATAGTTGGTAAAAAGCTTTAGGATTATTTTTTGAGTCATTGGCAACCTTGATTTCATAATTTCTTTTTTCTTTCCTAATATCCATTTTTACCTGTCTTGATAGATTCTGATAGTAAGCAAGTAGGTGAATTTCGCCTTTCCTAATCTTTCTATATATTCCTCTCTTTTGTCCTAGAAGATCTAATAGTCTATTATTCATCCATTTGGGTTGTTGGTTCTGTGTTGATCTAAATTTTCTTTTGGGGATGTATTTATTTTGTGCATTGAATACTGACTTGATAAAATTATCGTATGTTGACGTCAAGGTTGACGACAAGGTTGACGTCTCTTCCTGACTTAAGATGACAGGTGCCTGAGAAGGGGTACACTCATTTGGACACCTGGATCGACTTAATTTTTTGACCATAGGGTCGGCTAATAGGGCTCTTCTTAACCCACCATAATTGGCTTTTCTAAAGTCGGGTATTAACCCTCCGACCCCGGCTATATATTATATAAATATTCCTCGAAATCCGGGTGTTTTGGCCGAAAAACGTCTAGGCTAGGCTACCGTATATTCGTTAATCAGACTGCTTCCCGCATTCCCGCGCATCCCCAAGCGTAGCTGTGTTATTTACCTGTAAAATGGCATTAAGTAGAGCTCTCTAAGTCAACTGGGTGAGCTGTGATGATGATTTCATTGGAGATAACTTTATGGCCAAACCAGCCACTTTACACCACTTTTCGATACTGAACAACAACATACAGGCACACAAGAACAAGCGACGCTCTCCTTCTTGTGGCCGGAGATGCGGAGCGTCGGTCCAGCCGGCTGTTGTTTACATGCGTCAGACCGACGCCTCGCACACGAAGCTCACAGGCTTTCAAGCAATGGTACAATGTAGTACCACCCGGGTTCCTGGGGCCAAAAAAAAATGGTACACGTGTGTACCAACCGGGTTTGAAGGGTTAATGTTGTATTCTCTCTGGTATTACCTTTCCATTGTATATTAAAATACACAGAATTGTGGTCACTATTTCCTAGGTGGTCCCCTATCTCTACATTATTTACCATATGTTCATTGTTACTGAAAACTAAATCGAGAATATTATTACCTCTAGTCGGCGTATCTATGAATTGAAATAAAAAACTATCTTGTACTACCTCTATAAACTCCTCAGAATCAGAGTCTCCTATTTGATGCTGCCAATCTATATTCGGAAAATTAAAATCCCCCATAATGCACACATTGCTAAACCTTGATGCCATTTTAATTTCCTCCCATAATGACGTTCCGTCATTTCTACTCGTATTTGGCGGTCTATACATAACTCCAATAACTATGGTCTCACTACCTTCGTTAACCTCTACCCAAACACTTTCATTATCGTTATTTAGTCTAATACCTGATTTAATACAGCTTTTTAATGTACTCCTGACAAACACTGCTATACCGCCACCCCTCTTACTTGTTCGGTCATATTTAAACAAACTATATCCTGGTATATCAAATTCTGCTAAAAAATGCCTGGTTTCTGTATTAATCCAAGTTTCAGTTAGCGCTATTATGTCTATATTTTCTTTGCTAACAAGGGCTCTAAGTTCGTTCATTTTGTTACATAGACTCCTACAGTTTGTGTAATATACTCTCAATTTACTTCTTTTCTTTATACCTAATTTACCTTTATTTCTAACGACATTTCCATCTTCCGTTGCACCATCACTACTATCATTTGCATTATAGTCATCATTTTTAGCATGAGACTGAATATCCTTATCGCTTTCGCCTGACGCTAAAATTGTTCCATTAAACCTCTCATTTACACTCTCAATATTTCTGTTCAAAACCCCACAACCACCCTATCTAAAGAACTAGCTAATGTAGAAACCCCTAACCGTGAAAGATGAACCCCATCCCTTGCGTACATCCCATCTCTCCCATAGAAACTATCCCAGTTATCAATGAATGGTATTGCTTTTTCTTTGCAATATTTCTCCAAACGGCAATTGACACCAATCGCCCTGGATGTCCATTCCTTGGGAACTCCTCTTCTGGGTAGGATACAATGTACTACAGGGATCCCTCCCTTCATCCTAACTTTATCTAACACATCCCGATACTGCTGCAGCAGTTCCTCACTTCTACCCTTACCAACATCGTTACTCCCGGTACTGAGACAGATAATAGGGTTATCTCCACTATCTTCCAAGATGTGGTCCATCTTCTCTAAAACCCTCCCAACTCCATGGCCAGGCAGACACACAACCTTCCTAAGTTTAGTGCGGGTAGCCCTAACTAAATGTCTTACCATGGAGTCGCCCACAATCGACACAGACTTACCTTCTCGGGACACAGACTTACCTTTCCCTCGGGAGGATCCAGCAGCTGCAGTTGGAGAACCCCTGGTGGTGGCAGAAGCTCCCTTGGTGGTGGTGGTGGTGGTGGGGGTGGTGGTAGGTAGCACAGCGTCAGAGGTTGGAGCTGAGTCAGCGGCAGGCACTTCGGTTATGCCTCCCTTATCCTGACTATCTTTTCCCTCACATTCGTCTCGCAAAGGAGAGAATGTATTTGTCACACTCATACCTATTCTACTATCCTGCTTCTTGAGTGTGACTTTCCCACCCGTATTTTTAACAACCTGCCATGAATACAATTTTTCATCAACTTCCTCCCTTTTCCCCTTACTTGACTTTATTTCCTCTTGGCTAAGCTTGAAAGCTAGATTTTCGTCTTTAATCAAATCCACTTCCCTCTGAATTTTAACATTAACCTCCCTTAGAGCCAAGACCTCTTCCTTCACCACAACCATCTCCTCTCTTACCTGGAGAATAAGATGATGCAGATCAGTTAGAGACTCGCACTCCATACCTGCCATGATCCCAATAAGCTTAGCGAGGAGCAAGAAACTAAGTACAGAAAAACAAAAACAAGTAAACTAACAGCTAAAAACTGAGCTATAACACTTTTATATAACACGAGTGCACTGCCCCCAAACACAGGTAGGTGTAATGGTCACTAAAGGTCACTGGTAAGTGGTCCGGGCAGGAGCTCAGATTAACACAACCTTCTCCCGTCACTGACTGAACTAGGAGGATAAGTAAATTCGCAGACGATACCAATATGGGGAGAACAATACTGTATATTCATATAGTGATATAGAGTGCCTCCAAGAGATATACCGTCAGTCGGGGTAATGTTATTCAGTCGGGGCAACACTATCCATTATGGGGTAAAGGCAATCAAAAGCTCTGGAAAGCTGATTTTGCTTAAAAATGGATAAACGTACACTTCATTTTGTTCCTTTTTTTATGTTCTTTCATTTGCAACTATTATTTTGTTCATAATTATGAAAATAGACAACCCCCCGCTGATTTTCGATGTTCAATATTTTTCAGATTTTGTAATTTGTAGGTTGTAGTGTTTGCTGTGAAGAGTACAAGACCCGTATCAAGATAGCCAACAAATATATTATCACGGTATGTAGAAATAATGGTTTGGTAACATAAATTTCATTATCAATGAAGTATTTGTAGCAAATTATGCAATATTAATTCTTCGGGGCAATGTGAATCACCATAAGGGGCAATGTGAATCACCTTAAGGGGCAATGTGAATCACCTTAAGGGGCAATGTGAATCACCCATGGAGCTTAGATTTTACGACTGTTTACGACTGTTTATGCTTCGTCCCCCGCCGGGGGACGAAGCACGCGGAGAGGATAATGAACACCACCAAATCCTCCACATCTGTTATGTTCGCCATCACGGCTAGTGGTCGGAACCTGAGCCAATATGTCGTTTATAAGGGAGAGCAGCTACAACCAACATGGATTGAAAGGGGACCAGTTGACGTTGTGTACAACGTCACAAAGTCGGGATGGTTTGACAGCCTATGCTTCATCAACTGGTTCCAGAAGGTTATTCTGCCATATGCAAAATCCCTGCCCGCGGAATAGCCAAAGGTCATCATTGGTGACAACCTGCCCTCCCACATAAATCATGAGGTGGTCGAGTTGTGTGAGTTGCACAACATAAGGATGGTATTCCTACCACCCAACTCGACCCACCTCCTACAGCCACTGGACGTCGCCGTATTTTCCTCACTAAAGAATGAGTGGCGGAAAATCATCACACAGTGGAAGCTGACCGGGGGGAAGCACTGTTCGACCCTTCCCAAGCACATGGTTCCGCCACTCCTCCTCAATCTGGACATTGCGATGAATGACAAGTGGGCAGACCTGGCTAAGGCAGGCTTCAAAGCCTGTGGGATCCACCCCTTCAACAAGGAGCATGTCTTGGCCAAGGTGAGACGGGTCCCAGAAGAGGAACAAGGAGGGACTGAGCATGTCAGCCCAGTTTTGCTGACATACCTCCAACAGGTCAGGGAAACCAGTGTCTCGACCCGGGGAACATCATCACGTGGCCGTGGGGGTCGAAGACGTATCCCACCTGGCCAGTCCATGTCTCTGAAGGACCTACAGGACCAAGAGGAGTCTGGCCCTTCCAACCAGCAGGCGGTTCGAGGGAAGAAAAAGAACACATCTAGGAGGCTGGTTTTCGATGACAATTCCTCGTCAGAGGACAGTTCCATCGAAGACAGCGTGGAGCGGGAGATTTCCTCGAAAGAAAATGATGTGGGAAATGATGATGTGGGAAATGACAACGATCTGCAAGTGTCCGAGTATGTGCTTGTTAGGTTCGCTTCCAAACGACAAACAAACAGGCACTATGTGGGGAAAGTGATGAAAGTGCTCCGAGACGAAGTAGATGTGGACTTCTATAGGAGAACTGAATATGAATCTGAAAAACTGATGGGTTTCAAGACACCGACAAATAAGGATGAGTACTCGGTGGAAATAAAGGACGTGGTAAAGAAATTGAAACTTAAACTTACAGAGCCACAATCTATTTTGATAGAGCCAATTTTAGTGGCCTGCTCGTCAGGTAGACACCCATGAATGTGAACAGTGTTGGACAGAACCACAATGGACATTTGTTTACATTAATTACTTATATTTTAGTTTAAGTTTTGAAATTAATTAGAAATGCCGTACAATCTACAGTCACCTCATTTGTGGCCAAATATGTGGATTTTTTTTTTTTTTTGTTAGTTAAATGTTACATTTATTATTTATTTACTTTATTCATTGCTTATTTAAAGGTTTTTCTAATCAATTTAATTTTAGTTTAATTTTTGAATATGAATCATATTACCCCTCGGGGTAACCAGAATTAGTTTGGGGCAATCTGAATCACTGAATGACATTCCCCCAGCATATGTATGTTTTACTAATTTTGCATTAAATTTCACAAATCAATATATTACATTTAGATTGAATTCAAATATGGTACAAATGTAGGTTAATCTTTATATTTTCATATAGGATTAATGAAAATGATTGAACTGTCCTATGAGTTTTATTATAACCTTTAGTATACATAAAAAGGTAGAAATTTGAATAACATTGCCCCGACTGACGGTAGATACCTTACACGAATGGTCAGTAAATTGGCAGATGAATTTTAACATTGACAAATGCAAGGTATTAAAGATAGGGAAGATGAATAGAAATGTAAAATATAAATGAATTAGAAATCTCAGACTGTGAGAAAGATCTAGGTGTATATATTTGCAATGATTTGAAACCTAGAAAACAGTGTATAAGCGTTCTTAACCCGGGAACTGCGGGAAGACTCTTTAGAGTTCGGCCGGCGGACTGCGGGAAGACTCTCTGGAGTAAGTAAAACTAAAAATCAACTTTTTACATCGAAAAAAAAATGTTTTTTTATTTTTTATTTTTTGTTTTTTTTTTTTTTTTTTTTTTTTTTGGCCCCTGGGCCATGCAAAATCTCAGTCCTCTACCTCCCCTCCTTCCCCACTTTCCTCCTATTCCTCAGTTATCACCTATTTTCCCTATTATTCCCTTATTCTGAGGTATATTTTCGTGCTAACATTAGCGAGTTGCAAGCAGGGTGTTGTCATCACTGATGGCCATCGAGTGCAAGAGAGAGAGTATCGATCGACTGTGTCTCAGTGGCCTTGGGGGAAATTGGCGGGAAAGGAGTTTGCCTCACCCATAGATTATACAACTCGCGGGCTATATCTCCGATTTTGACCATCCAAACGCTGTTTTCACTCGTTTTATTGTTGTTTCAGGTTAATACCTTTATAATCAACCCATAATAGGCGCATATGGATAATTATTAATGCTATTAATGGTACAATGAATATTTTAGTGACGAAAAACCTCAAATACGTCAGCACAGGGGGAGGTTTTCATTTACCCCCGTGCGCACTTCAGAGGTTAACAAGGCAAACAGGATTCTCGGGTTTATCTCTAGGAGTGTGAGTAACAGAACTTCTGATGTTAGGCCCCTATCTTAAAACTTTACTTGTCATTAGTGAGACTCCATATGGATTATGCTGTTCAATTTTGGTGTCCTTATTACAGAATGGACGTAGATTCCCATCATTCCCTGGAGAGAGTACAACGTAGAATGACAAAAATGATCCATAGTATGATATTAGACATTTTCCCTATGAAGAAAGGTTGAAGAAATTAGGCTTAAATTCGTTCGAGAGACGCAGAGTTAAAGGGGATATGATAGAGGTGTTCAAGTGGGTTAGTGGGATTAATAAAGGGGACATGAGTGATGAAAGATGTACTGTACTAAAGCTCTGTGATTGCAAAAGAACTTGAACAAATGGTTTCAAATTAGATCAATTTTGTTTCAGAAAAGATATAGACAAATATTGGTCTGGTAACAGAGTTGTAGATAGGTGGAATAGGCTACCAAGTGATAGTGGGATCAAGAACGATAGAGAGCTTTAAGATAAAATTAGATAGGCATATGGATGAGATGGGTTGGGTGTGAGGGTGATCTGCCGGGTGTGGGCCAATCGGCGCTCTGCAGACCCCCGTTTTCTGACCTCTGACCGTATTGGTGAGGTCGGTCCCCAAGGTATTAGTGAGCTAGGCCTCCAATTAGGCCTTGTAATTGGGGTTGGGTGTGAGAAGGATCTGCCTTGTGTGGGCCAATCAGCTTTCTGCAGACTCCCATTTCTTTATGTTCTTATTTCTTATATGTTAATAACAACTACGGTAACAGATTCCAAAACAAACAAAATCCATGGGAAAATTAGGCCCTAGTGACAGTAGCCTAAAATGAAGTTTTTCCGTTTAACCTGGTTAGGAGTACCGGAAATTGGGTAAAAATGCATCACCAACCCGATACAAGTTTTTCCGGTAATTTGTTTCTGTTTTTGTTTTTTCTTTGATATACAGTGTTGTTTAATAACGAGGACCATCGCATTTTAGTACTGTATTTTCCCATCATCCATCAATCTTTAGACACAGCCCCCGATAGTGGGGAGGGCTATGAAGATCAGGGAAATTGTGGGGTAAAAGACAAAAATAAAGGGGTAATATTGGAGGAAACTGAAAATACAAGATTGAAAAGTAACGAAACCTGAAAATGGAAAAATCCGAGCCAGGTTTTGGCCAAACTTGGCTCGTTTTTTTTTTTATTTTCCCGAGTCCAAAATCCCAGTTACCTCATTTTGAAAGTTGGCTCGGGTTTTTCGAATTTTCCGAGTCCAAAAACCCAGTAGGCCTAACCTCATTTCGAAAGTTGGCTCGTTGGCTCGTTTTTTTTTTTAATTGTCCGAGTCCAGAAACCCAGTAGGCTAACCTCATTTCGAAAGTTGGCTCGGTTTTCTTGTTTTTCAACGTGGAAAACCCCAGTAAGAATGGGGTTAACATTAGCCTAACCTAACCTATCCTAGTATTATGGGTGGCGGGCTGCTGCCTCCACACCCCCGCTAAATCCATAAAATCCGAGGCAAGTTTTGCCATTATTCATTAACCTAACCTAGACCCAGGCCTTTGGAGTTTGGATACAATACTAACCCTCACCAGCCATTGTTTATTACATAAGAACATAAGAAAATGGGAGTCTGCAGAAAGCCGATTGGCCCAAGCAAGGCAGATCCCTGTCCCACACAACCCCAATTACAAAGCCCAATTATAGGCTCAACACTCTAATATTCTGAGGATCATCTTACCAAAACGGTTAGAGATTAACGCAGGATTACGGGGGTCTGCAGAGCGCTGATTGGCCCAACCCTGCTGATCCCCCTTCACACCCAACCCTTCTCGTCCATATGCTTATCCAATTTTATCTTAAAGCTCCCTATCGTTTTTAATCCCACTATAGCACCTGGTAGTCCATTCCACCCATCTACAACTCTGTTACCAAACCAATATTTGCCTATATCTTTTCTGAAACGAAATTTATCTAATTTGAAACCATTGGTACGAGTTCTTTCGCTATCACTGAGCTTTAGTACATTTGTCATGTTCCCTTTGTTAATCCCACTAACCCACTTGAACACCTCTATCATATCCCCTCTAACTCTGCGTCTCTCTAACGAATGTAAGCCTAATTTCTTCAACCTTTCTTTATACGGAAGATTTCTAATATTATGGATCATTTTTGTCATTCTACGTTGTACTCTCTCCAATGAATCTATGTCCATTCTGTAATAAGGACACCAAAATTGAACAGCATAATCCATATGGGGTCTCACTAATGACAAGTAAAGTTTTAAGATAACATCAGCAGTTCTGTTACTCACACTCCTAGAGATGAACCCGAGAATCCTGTTTGCCTTGTTTCGAACGCTTATACACTGTTGTCTAGGCTTCAAATCATTGCTAACAAACACACCTAGATCTTTCTCACAATTCGAGTTTTCTAATTCCACATTAGCTAGTTTATATTTAACATTTGTATGCATCTTCCCTATCTTTAATACCTTGCATTTGTCAATGTTAAACTTCATCTGCCAATTTACTGACCATTCGTGTAAGGTATCTAGATCCCTTTGGAGGCACTCTATATCTCTATCTGAATCAATTGTTCTCCCCATTTTGGTATCGTCTGCAAATTTACTTATCCTACTAGTTATACCTAAATCTAGGTCATTTATGTATATAACAAACAACAGAGGACCTAATACAGATCCCTGGGGGACACCACTTTTGACTGCTCCCCATTCTGACTTCGTACCATTTATGCTGACTCTCTGCTTCCTACCAATTAGCCATGACCTAATCCATCCCAACAACGCCCCACCTATTCCATGCGCCTCAACCTTTCTCATCAATCTCTCATGGGGGACTCTGTCGAAAGCTTTACTGAAATCTAAATATATTATATCATATGACTTGTCATTATCTACTGCTTCATATACCTCTGAGAAAAAACTAAGCAAATTAGTAAGGCAAGAACGTCCCTGAGTGAATCCATGCTGAGAAGAATTTATTAAATTAAATGTATCTAAGTGGTTTCTAATTTTACTAGCAATAATTGACTCTAGTAGCTTTCCTATGATTGATGTAAGACTAATGGGACGGTAATTGGATGCTATTGATTTGTCACCTTTTTTGAAGATCGGAACTACGTTTGCAAGCTTCCAAGCTTCTGGAACTATACCTGTCTCCAATGACTTGTTAAATAAAAATGTTAATGGGTAACTTAACTCATCCCTACATTCTTTTAATACTCTAGCATATACCTCATCAGGACCAGGCGATTTATGAGGTTTCAGTCTGTCAATTTCCTTAAGCACATCATTTCTACTTATAGTAACCGTACTTAACCTATTTTCTATACTATCGCTATATACCTTACGGACTTCTGGAAACTGTGCCAAATTTTCATTAGTGAAAACGGAAAGAAATTGACTATTTAATGTACTGCACATTTCTAAATCATTTTCTGTCATTTCTCCTATCGAAGTTTTAAGGGGACCAATTACATCTCTAACCTTGGATTTATATAGTTGGTAAAAAGCTTTAGGATTATTTTTTGAGTCATTGGCAACCTTGATTTCATAATTTCTTTTTTCTTTCCTAATATCCTTTTTTACCTGTCTTGATAGATTCTGATAGTAAGCAAGTAGGTGAATTTCGCCTTTCCTAATCTTTCTATATATTCCTCTCTTTTGTCCTAGAAGATCTAATAGTCTATTATTCATCCATTTGGGTTGGTTCTGTGTTGATCTAAATTTTCTTTTGGGGATGTATTTATTTTGTGCATTGAATACTGACTTGATAAAATTATCGTATGTATCTACCAAGGTTGACGTCTCTTCCTGACTTAAGATGACAGGTGCCTGAGAAGGGGTACACTCATTTGGACACCTGGATCGACTTAATTTTTTGACCATAGGGTCGGCTAATAGGGCTCTTCTTAACCCACCATAATTGGCTTTTCTAAAGTCAGGTATTAATGTTGTATTCTCTCTGGTATTACCTTTCCATTGTATATTAAAATACACAGAATTGTGGTCACTATTTCCTAGGTGGTCCCCTATCTCTACATTATTTACCATATGTTCATTGTTACTGAAAACTAAATCGAGAATATTATTACCTCTAGTCGGCGTATCTATGAATTGAAATAAAAAACTATCTTGTACTACCTCTATAAACTCCTCAGAATCAGAGTCTCCTATTTGATGCTGCCAATCTATATTCGGAAAATTAAAATCCCCCATAATGCATACATTGCTAAACCTTGATGCGATTTTAATTTCCTCCCATAATGACGTTCCGTCATTTCTACTCATATTTGGCGGTCTATACATAACTCCAATAACTATGGTCTCACTACCTTCGTTAACCTCTACCCAAACACTTTCATTATCGTTATTTAGTCTAATACCTGATTTAATACAGCTTTTTAATGTACTCCTGACAAACACTGCTATACCGCCACCCCTCTTACTTGTTCGGTCATATTTAAACAAACTATATCCTGGTATATCAAATTCTGCTAAAAAATGCCTGGTTTCTGTATTAATCCACGTTTCAGTTAGCGCTATTATGTCTATATTTTCTTTGCTAACAAGGGCTCTAAGTTCGTTCATTTTGTTACATAGACTCCTACAGTTTGTGTAATATACTCTCAATTTACTTCTTTTCTTTATACCTAATTTACCTTTATTTCTAACGACATTTCCATCTTCCGTTGCACCATCACTACTATAATTTGCATTATAGTCATCATTTTTAGCATGAGACTGAATATCCTTATCGCTTTCGCCTGACGCTAAAATTGTTCCATTAAACCTCTCATTTACACTCTCAATATTTCTGTTCAAAACCCCACAACCACCCTATCTAAAGAACTAGCTAATGTAGAAACCCCTAACCGTGAAAGATGAACCCCATCCCTTGCGTACATCCCATCTCTCCCATAGAAACTATCCCAGTTATCAATGAATGGTATTGCTTTTTCTTTGCAATATTTCTCCAAACGGCAATTGACACCAATCGCCCTGGATGTCCATTCCTTGGGAACTCCTCTTCTGGGTAGGATACAATGTACTATTATTGCGGCGCCGGCTTAAAAACTGTTAAGGGGACTGGTTAGAACTTGTAGGATGTTTAATTGAAGGTCGGAAATCAGTATTTACTGAGAAATAACAGTCTTAAAATGCGCTATGGGTCACCCAGGGTCCCTGCCCCCTCTTTCCCAGGTAATGTTACGGAAAATATCAAGGAAACCGACCACCTTTTATTTAGTGATTGTTTTTTTTGGTTTTAGCTAGTTTTCATCATTATACAGTGGTTGTCATTAATTAGAATCTCCGGAAAAAATGTTTTCCCCATTATCCAACAATCTTAAGATACGGACCCCGATAGTGGGGAGGGCTATGAAGTACAGGGAAATTGAGGGGTAAAAGACGAAAATAACGGGTAATATTAGCCTAACCTAACCTAGTATATTAGGTGGGGGCTGCTGCCCCCACACCCCCACTGGTTTGGAGTTTGATTAATAAAAGGTGGACGGTCGCAAAAAAAAACCTTGAATGAAGTCTACGGTATTTACTCCGCAATCTTCAGCTTTAACAGGAGGTAAATATTAACTTTTTCAAAGTCATTGAAAACTTTTTTCCGGAGATTCTAATTAATGACAACCACTGTATAATGATGAAAACTAGCTAAAAAAAAAAAAAAAAAAAAAAAAATCGCGAAATAAAAGGTGGTCGGTTTCCTTGGAATCCTTGATATAGGCCTATACCAATGTTACGTTATGTTATATTATATTATATTAGGGTTAGGTTAGGTTAATCTAATCTAATATAATATTTGTACATTTTGGGCAGTGGGCGGGGCCGCGCGTATGTGGCGGCGTGATCAACCAGCTAGATTGGACCTTCTATTCACAAGAAGGGAGGAGGAGGTTCAAAGTATTCAGTACCTATGCCCACTAGGAAAAAGCGATCATGCAGTTTTAGACATAGACTTACTATTGAAGTATAATCTACCCAAGGGAAGGGAAAAGCACAAGGAAAATCACTGGATGTATTCCAGAACCGATTTCAAAGGACTACAGGATTTTTTCAAGTCACAAAATTGGGATCAGGTGTTATCTGAAAGTGAGGTAGACAAAAAACTCAAGGCATTCATGGAGATCTATGATACTGGTATAAAAACTTTTGTCCCTAAGTACGTTAATAAAAGGAAAAAAAGTAATCGCAAAGTATGGTTTAACCGCGAATGTAGGCAAGCACAGGAAGCAAAAAACAAAGCCTGGAAAAAGATGAGAAACTGGGATTCGGAAGATAACAGGCAAAAGTATAAAGAGGAGAGAAACAAATACACAGAAATGAGGAGGAGGTCAGAGGCAAACCATGAGAAAGGGATAGTGGAGAACTATGAAAAGAATCCAAAAATGTTTTTCAAGTTTGTAAACGGCAAAAGGAAGATAAAAGCCACGATCGTAAAGATTAAAAGTGGAAACAGAATCATAGAAGAGGATACAGAGATTGCGGAAGAACTAAATAGAAATTTTGCATCAGTATTTACAAAAGAAGGAGAATTCATTGCACCAGAATCCAATGAGATAGGTACAGAGGAAATGCCGGAAGTCACATTTAACAGACCAGAGCTCATAGACAAATTGAGTAAGGTGGATCCAAACAAAGCCGCTGGACCGGACGGAGTATCAGGCTGGATTATTAAAGAAAATGCTAAGGAACTGAGTATACCGTTATATGACATAATGACCAAATCATTGGACACAGGGATAGTACCTACAGAATGGAAAAGAGCAAACATTATTCCTATATTTAAGGGAGGAAGCAGAGATAAACCACTGAACTATAGACCTGTATCACTATTGAGCATCCTCATGAAGATTCTGGAAGGATTAATAAGGGACAAATGGGTTAACTACCTGGAATCCAAAAGATTAATTACTGACCGACAATTTGGATTCAGAGGAGGCAGATCATGTGTAAGCAACTTGTTGAGTTTTTACTCTAGAGTAATAGACACAGTGGACAAGAGGGAAGGATGGGTAGACTGTGCCTACCTAGACTTTAAAAAGGCATTTGACAAAGTTCCACACAAGAGATTGCTGTGGAAATTAAAACATGAGGGAAAAGTAGGAGACAAACTGCTGAAATGGATGGAGAGCTACCTTAGCGGAAGACAGATGAGAACAACAGTAAGGGGGAAATCGTCAAACTGGACTCAAATTACGAGTGGGGTACCACAAGGATCTGTCCTAGCCCCAATCATGTTTCTAATATTTGTAAATGACTTACCTGAGGGACTAACAAGCTACATGAGCATGTTTGCGGACGATGCTAAACTGCTTAAAACGATCAGAACCCAGGAGGATTGCCTTGAGCTCCAAGCAGATTTGCAAAAGATCCATGAATGGAGCATCAAATGGAATATGGAGTTCAATGCAGGGAAATGTAAGACTCTAGAAATGGGTAAAAGCAAGTACAGACCTAGAAAAGATTATAAACTAGGAAACGAAGTGATTCCCAAAGCAGAAAAAGAAAAAGACTTGGGGATAGAATTTAAGGATAACATGTCTCCAGAAAGCCACGTAAATAAGATAGTGAGAGAATCACTAGCACTATTGGCAAATATCAGGATGTCTTTCAATTATCTTAATGAAAACACCATGAAACAAATAATAACGGCAATAATAAGACCCAGGATGGAATATGCATCTGTAGTGTGGTCCCCTCACATGAAGAAACATATCCACAAAATTGAGAGGGTACAGAGAGCAGCTACGAGGATGATCCCAGGTTTGGAAAATTTGGAGTACCAGGAGAGGCTCGAGAGATTGAATCTACCTACACTGGAACAGAGAAGGAAACGAGGACAGCAAATTCAGATATACAAATGTGTTAGAGGTATTGACAAAATCGACCAAGAAAACTTCATAGAGAGGGATAGAGGTGAGAGAACAAGAGGTCACGGCTACAAACTAAAAGTGCTTAATAGTAAATCTGATCTGAAAAGTAAAAGATTTCCTACCAACTCGATTAGTGGGTGGAACAAATTGCCAGCCGAAGTTGTGTCTGCACCATCAGTGCATAGTTTCAAAGCACGGTATGACAAACATATCTTAGGAGGCGGGAATTAACGAGCATGCTCACTCCCGCAAATACAACTAGTGTGAGTACAACTAGTGTGAGTACAGACCCTCCCGTAAAACATAGCGCATTTTAAGACTTTTATTTCTCAGTAAATACTGATTTCCGACCTTCAATTAAACATCCTACAAGTTCTAACCAGTCCCCTGAACAGTTTTTAATAGGTTACTTGAGGATATTTTAACAGGACCATAGGTAAATTTTTACCTTCACTTGTATTTAGGCTACCTAGGCTATTTGTAGTTTACAGGAATTGAGCAAAATACGGTAAGATTAGGAGTAGGCCTAGTGGGCGTACCACTACCGACCAGGGTGTCAAACGACGCTGTTTTTTTGAGTGATAACGCAAATGCACTTTTTGTATAATGATAACAGAAACTCACCCAGCCCTTTTTTTTTAAGAAACAAAAAAGGTAAATTGACATAATTTTGGTCTCCATATTTTCCACTTTGATTGCTTTTAGATTGCAAGAAATACTGTTTTAGACACCTAAATTCTCAAAAAAATCACGGGGGGGCATGCCCCCGGACCCCCCTAGAGCTCGCGCCTTCACCGCTCCGTTGCGCTATAATTATAACAAAATAATAAACCATAATGATAACACAATTCATATTTTGTGGATTGACACCCTGCTACCGACATACAGCATAAATCATCTATAAAACATTAACCTAACCTAGTACTACATGAATACTAGGTTAGGTTAGGTTAGGTTGTTTGGTTAGGTTAATGTTTTATAGATGAGTTATGCTTTATGTTGGTAGTGGTACGCCCACTACTCCTAATCTTACCCAAAATACAAGGGGTAATATTGGAGGAAACTCTGAAAATACAAGATTGAAAAGTAACAAAACCTGAAAATGGAAAAACCTGAGCCAAGTTTTGGCCAAACTTGGCTTCGAATTTTCAGAGTCCAAAAACCCAGTTAGGCTACCTCATTTTGAAAGTAGGCTAGTGAATTTGCGACAGTAAATACATGTAGGCTACACCAACAAAGTATCGCTCATGAAAGTGATAAAACACTGAAAATCATCGATGGGGCTCGTATCAAGTTGATGCTGCACTAGGGCCTAATACCAGAAATTGTGTTTACAGCAAAAATATAGATAAATCTACAGTATACTACCCCTATTTTGTCGCTATTCTGTTGGAACTAATGGGTTAATATTATTAGTAGTAGACTTAGTGTGGTTTGATGATGCGCGGAATTTGGAAATGTATATTTGACTTGAAATAGATACATTGAAGTATTACACACCTTCGCAAACCCATAAACAGGGAACGTGAGGGGGAGTTTAGACCGTCGCGGAGACAGGTTACTTTTCGGTTAGGTTAGGTTAGGCTAATGTTAAAAATACTAAAATGCGCCGGTCCTCGGTATTAAACAACACTGTATATCAAATAAAAATAAAAAACAACTAAAAATTACCTGAAAAACTCGTATCTGGTTGGTGATAATTGTTTATCAAAATAGTCTAGGCTAGGCCTATGTTATTTTCCAGTTTCCGCGTCTGCTGAACCATCCAAAAACACGCTAAAAGGCATGTTTTGAAGGGGGGAGGTGGTGGGGGGTAGTGGGGGAGGGGTAGTACTAGTATAACTGTAGATTTACCAAAATATAGGCTAGCCTAGGCACTGGCTAGAGGTGATAAATCGGCACCAACATTTCTAGCCTAGACAAGTACAGGGGGGCGGTGCCGGTGTGGCGGCGATGCCATGGCCTTACCTCAGGGATCAACAATCGGCACCAACAGTTCTAGCCTAGACTAGTACGGGGTGGCGGCGGCGATGCCATGGCCTTGCCTCAGGGATCAACGGGGGGACCAACACGTGTTACATGTTACAGTAGGCCTACACGTAGGGTAAATCTACAGTTATACTACCCCTCCCCCACTACCCCCCACCACCTCCCCCCTTCAAAACACGCCTTTTAGCGTGTTTTTGGATGGTTCAGCAGACGCGGAAACTGGAAAAAACAAAATTTTGATAAAAAATTGTCACCAACCAGATACGAGTTTTTCAGGTAATTTGTTGTAATTTTTATTTTTTTCTTTGATATACAGTGTTGTTTAATACCGAGGACCGTCGCATTTTAGTATTTTTAACATTAGCCTAACCTAACCTAACTTAACCTAACCTAACCGAAAAGTAACCTGTTTCCGCGACGGTCTAAACTCCCCCTCACGTTCCCTGTTTATGGGTGCGCGACAGTCTAAACCCTGCTCACGTTCCCTGTTTTCCCTGTTCCCAGGGTTCGCAAAGGTTTGTAATACTTCAATGTATCTATTTCAAGTCAAATATACATTTCCGCGCATCATCAAACCATACTAAGTCTACTACTAATAATATTAACCCATTAGTACCAACAGAATAGCGACAAAATAGGGGTAGTATAACTGTAGATTTATCCAAGGTACAGTACTGCCCAGTGCCCATAGCAGCCCTCTGCGGATCTCCGAGTCTAAGACGAGCGGCTCGCTTGGTGTAGTGACTAGCGACTCGGACTTCCACCCAGAAGGCCCGGGTTCGCGCCCACGCTCGGCGCATTAAAGATTTTTCACAAGCACTGAGTCGTTACCATCCCTCATGAGCAAAGGGATGGGGTAGTAGTACAGGACCCCAATGGAAATACGACTAATCGGCCTTATTGAGCTATCCTTAGCTAGCTTAGCATGCGCTAGCTTTAAGAACTATTATTATTATAACGAACGAACTGAATACAGATCGCCCTAGCCTAGGCCTAGTTCACTCGTGACTCGCCTTTCCCTTGTATTCAATTGTCCTGCTACGTTATAATCTATTCAAATTGTTATTTATAATGCACGCTGTGAAGTGTGAAATTGAAGCATGCCAACTACTACATTAAGCCTCTATAAACAATAAAAAACAATGAAGAAAAAACACCAACCACGCGGATCTTGTTGTTGTGTTTCCTCTTCTTCTTCTTCTTCTCTTGAACCCGCCCGCAGACCGCACAGGTCCACAGGGCTGACCTTTGTATCGGTGCTGGCTCAGACACGTTAGTAAGGGGGAAATATTAGCTTAGACTTAGAGGGACAGTATTAGCCTATTAGGGACAGTTTTTTTAGACCTACCTATCACGTCCTCCTCCCTCCCTCCTACCTCCTACACCCCCCCCCCCTATCCATTTCTTCCTCCATAGCTTTTCTAGTGTTTTCTTCATCATCTCCATGTCTTGTGTTTCCATATCCTGTGTTAGTCCCAGCAGCGCCCCTACCCCTCTATCTTCTTCCTTCTTTAATTCCTCCCACCTAAGTTCCCCAACTCTGTTTCTCTCCAGCTCTATTCTCTCATCATATTTTGTACACTCCGTTATTATGTGTTCTATGTCCTCGACTATTGGGTCTCCTAGTTCGCATTGAGTACAGTGCGGTCCTAGCCCGTTCCAACTACTTCCATCTCCTTGTTCTTTCATTTGTCTAAGGATCCTGTCCTTGCTTTAAACAGCAATTTAGATCCCCATCCCCCATCATAGAAAAGTTCTCTAGCTGGTTTTTCTTTCCCTCTGTAGTACGACAGCGTGGCTTTGTTTTCTACCCCGTCCCTCCATTTCTTTCTTCCCTCCTCTTTTATCCCTTTCTCTATCTCTCTGATACACCCTCTCCCGTTTTCCAGGATCACCCATTCATCCCTTCCCCTTCGTTTTCTGAATTCTCCTCCCCCACGGTCCTGTACTATATTTATCCTTCCCAACCTTCTTATGCACTCTGTTCCACTTACTTCCCTCGCTCGCCCATCTGTATACCTTCTTTGGCCATCTACTTTCCTCCATCCCCTCTAGCCTCACTTTGTACTTCCCTTTAGCTTTTCCTATCCTTTCTCCAAATGTAATCCACCCCATCTCTCCTCGGATTGCTTCTTATGCTACGTATTTATTTGCCCCCAATCCCGTCCTTCCAATTTTATTTTGTACCGTTTCTAGTTTGCTCGTTTCTGCCTCTGTCGTTTCCACCGCCTCCAAGCTGTACATAATCGCAGGTACTCCTAGTCCTTTCCATAGCCCTCGCACTATTTCATAGCTATTCGCTCTTACTCTTGTCGTGCTCCATAATCTCCCATGCCATTGTTGCATTTGACCAATCTATTCGCTTTTTGCCTTTTTGGTTGGTTCGGTTGGTACATGAAGCTTCTACAACGGTGCCTCCCTTTTCTCGTGCTCTAACTTTTACTTCTCAATAATCGGTAATAATTTAAGTTACGTGTATTTCTTGTATTTCCTCTTGTTTTTCTTCTTAGTTATTCTTCTTTCTTCTTGGTTCCATTTCTTCCTCGTTTTCTTCTTATTTTGTCTTTATTTGCTACTTCTGCAAGTGTAAATTGTATGCATTTGTGTGCTGAACCTTCAACTGTCTTGATGGTGTATGTGGTATAATCAGTTATAGCCTACATATAAAAAACTGGGTCTAGGTAAAGTGGGGGTAATCCGTACTTTTAGTGGAAAAATATTAACTAAAATTCAGGTAATAAATATAGGAATGAATTGAGAATGTTTGTAAATAGATGAATGTAAACGCGGTCGTTTGGGAGAGAGGGTCATACGCCAGTTGGACTAGACTGTAGTCCATCAGGCGCCTGGCCCGGGGAGCCGGTGCATGGTAATGAAGGGTGCGCCTGGAAACATGGTGGGTGGGTTTGTGGTGGTAAAGCTTCGCTGCAGAAATTGGTGCCTCTCCGGGGGATCTGGGACCTGGGAATCTTTTGCTGGGGACCCCAAATGGGCCTGCAGGTCTCTGGGTATTTCTCCTGGGCGACTTAGATGTGGGTTAGATTTTGCATTTTGTTTTTCTGATATGTTGTGATGTCCCTGTTCGGGCTCTGTCTGGAGTCGGCCACCCCCATATAAAAAAAAAAAAAAAAAAAAAAAATCGGAGAAGATGCCAGAGTATATACATACATACATACAAAATTCAGGAATACAACGTAAACAAATAATTTGTGGTCAAATCTACTTCAGGAAGCCTACAGGGCTATCAATGATATGTTTACTATGTATATCAAGAAATTATTATTATTAAAATAGGGATTCGCACCAAGCCTAAAAAGACTATGTGGCACCAAAAGAAACTTTGTGGAAAAAAAAAAAAACATCGGAGGTGTTGTGGGGCAGGGCGCACGACGGAGTAGAGGAGAAGAAGACTAGGAAACACTAATTAAAGAAGCTGAAGGAGACGGGTATGGAGGAGAAACCGCACAAGATGTGGGAGGGAGAAAGTGGGGGACTCTCCGAGCAAATCGGCTAAGACAAGGGGGCGATTAAGGGAGGATATGAAGGGGAATGCCTGCCGTCGGGCATTGGAGAAACGCGGACAGTCGATCAGGAGATGCTGGACAGACACTGGAATATGGCAGCAAGGACAGAGCGTGGGGACATCACAGGACATCAAATGACCATGCGTGAGCCTGGTGTGGCCGAGCCGAAGACGGGCTAGAGCGGTCTCCCATCGACGATTGCGATGAGAGGAAGACTTCCAAGGGAGGACGGAAGGTTTGACAGAACGCAGTTTGACATCAGACACCCTCATGGAGGTCCATTCGTCCTGCCAGCGCTGACGTAGTAATTGAGTAACACGAGGGAAGTAATCAGATGCAGGAATACGTCGTGGCACGAGTCGGTGAGAGGTAATAGCAGAGCGGGCGAAAAAATCAACCCGCTCATTGCCAGGCACACCAACATGACTTGGGACCCAACAGAGAGACAGGGACTTCAATTTAGTAGCGATGCGGAACAACCATTCTTGAATCTCCAGCACTAAGGGGTTAACAGCGGGAAGAGACTGAATACTCTGAAGAGCACTAAGGGAGTCACTAAAAATTACAAAGGTATGCAGGTGTGAACAAAAAATAGTACGTAGGGCAAATAAAATAGCAAATAACTCGGCCGTAAAGACACTAGCACATGATTGGATGTGACGTTGGAAGGTCCGGTCCGGGAACACAACCGCAAACCCTGTACCGGCGGAGGTCTTGGAACCATCAGTGTACACTGGAACGGCTGAAGAGTGGCGTAGCAGATGTTCCGTAAACTGAGCATAAAGCAACTGTGGGGTTGAAGAGGCCTTAGAGGGGGGGAGGGCAGCTGTACAAACGGTAGGGCGAGGTAGTAGCCATGGGGGGAACTCCGCCTGTCGGAGGGGTAGCACCGATGGAATGGGAAAAGAGAAGGAGGCCAGTAAAGCAGAGACCCGACCGGGGAACGAAGTAGCAGACACTGATGGGGCTAAGCCGCAAGCCGTGGGAGGAAAACCAGCCGAACTGTGTTGCAGAAGGCGTATATCAAGAAATGTTAAGGGCCAATTATAGCCTTTTTCCAAAAAGGTATAGATCACCCCCATTAGTAGGGGATTATTTGTAGCCTACCATTTGCGAGGTTTTAGTTTGAGTAAGTTCAAGTTGTAGACATTGACACAGTAGGCCTATACTGTAGCCTATATAAGTAAAACAAAATGAGCATTTGTGATGGATGGGTGTTGAATGGAATTTTAATAATAATAATAATAATAGTTCTTAAAGCTAGCACATGCTAAGCTAGCTAAGGATAGCTCAATAAGGCCGATTAGGCGTATTTCCATTGGGGTCCTGTACTACTACCCCATCCCTTTGCTCATGAGGGATGGTAACGACTCAGTGCTTGTGAAAAATCTTTAATGCGCCGAGCGTGGGCGCGAACCCGGGCCTTCTGGGTGGAAGTCCGAGACGCTAGTCACTACACCAAGCGAGCCGCTTGATGTGTGTAATACAAAACTTTTTCAGTTTGTATTTCTGCTAAATATTGATGACTACAGCTTGAATTTCCTTATGAACTGAAACCCACAAGTCATCAAAATTTCCCGATTCATCAAGAAGTATAAGGTTATAAAAGGATAATAAAACAATTCTGTCCAACATACTGATTTATTGACGTGAAGAACAGACATGGGAATCTACACACCTTTCAAAATACAACTTATCAGCCATACCACTTTGAACAGAGGGAAAAAATATAACATACTTAATGCTAAAAAGATAAAACAGGTGAAGAATTATTAGTGCAATGCAAGTATCTGCTTCTAGCAAGTCAATACTTTCAACACCTGTGTGGTACATAACGCAACAAAAATAATAAGTGTTGCAGAGTGTTTCAGACAAGGTCACTCTATCCCATCATTTTGTATTAAATATATCCTGAGCCCAACACAAAGCTATACTTGGGAACCATCAAGTACAGTCGAAGCAAAAGTTTCTTCACACCTATACTTAAGAGTGAATTAGTCTAAGTCTAATACAGTATATTGAATGCTTGAACAACTGCATCATATTAGCGAGGATGGGAAGGAGGGTAGGTAGGTTATAGTTGTTCAACCATTCAAGTTAAAACCAAAGGCTATTGAGAGTTTGAACACCCGAACAACTGTATCATAATAGCAGGGGTGGGAAGGAGGGTTTTGTTTGTTCAGGTATTCAAGTGTTCAAAACCTTCGGATTATGTTTAACTCGGAGGAAAGGTGGGAAGGAACTCTTGCTCTCTATTGTACATATCTACCTCTCTTGCAGCAACAACAGCAGTTATCTACATAAGTCTTGGTGGCAAAAGTACATGAGGCATGTTTTTAAAAATGGAGATTATTCTATCGTAGTATAAAGTCGCCTCGTGTACTCTTGCATTAATGCTTGATTATTAATATATTTCTTAGCATGAACATATAAACTAATAATGCATGCAATGTATATGGGAGTATCCATGAAACACTAAATTCCTACACAATTCCAGTGGCAATCATCATTTCCCTTATACTTGCTACAGTATTATCATTATTTTAGAAGTACTAATCAAATAGTTTAACCAGTGGTCTGTTTTAAGCTATTTTATTACTACTCCTACTATCATTATTTTCCAACTAAAGCGTCAAGCTCTAACAGTTATTTATTATAGTGCCCAACTTGAGTCAGACATTCAGCACTGGATTCTAAACAGTATTAACATTAAGGTACTCGGCAAATCAAAACCAAATGATAAAATCCTCGGACATAACCCAACTGCCGAAAAATAGGGAAAGGGAAGGGGAAGGCGGGAGAGAAATCACAGTGAAAGCTTATATATTTAATCTCTAAGATTTAATGTACAATTTTATTAAGGGAGCCCACCTCGCTTTTTTTCTCTTTCTCTCCCTCTCTCTTTGGTTTGTATCCATGCGGCCCCATTCAGCATACTGTTTTAAGACGTTTACCCACATCCAGGTGTCAATATTTTCCTGGCAAGCAGTAGCGAGCCAGCATATACTGTATATATTTTTGTTTTGACAGCAAGCTAAATTTTTCCATTTTTCGATAGAAAAATGTCTCCGGAAGCCGGATTTCTCCATACAATGCTGGCGAGCGATAAATCGATGCCTGGATGGGGATAAACGTCTTAAAATAGTTGGCTGAATGGGACCGAATAAATACAAGCCAGGGAAAGAGAGAAAAGACATTAAAAGCCAGTGACCCCCCTTAAAGATTAAATGGTATAAAATGGGGGACAGTATAGGCAACCTGATTATGATACTGTACATGAGAAGGGTGGTCAATAAAATAAGACGCAAGCCATTTTTACAGCAAGTTTTGATCGGCAATATTTTTTCTGGCAACGTTCTGGGACTATTTGAGTTTCTAAAGGGAACTAGACTGGAAATAGATTATCCTTAAGGGGGAGGTAGCTGCTTTTCCGGCCTCATGTTTATCCCCATTAGCTTTGAGATTTTAAGATGTTCGTTCCAATATTTGGTGATTTTAAGACCTTTCGCCCCATTTTTTTGTCAATAAAAAGACCTTTTTTTGCCATTTAGGTCTCTATTTTTTCCTGGCGAGCGATAGCGAGCCTGTAATTCTATGAGGAATCGGCCTTTGGCCAGAACATTTTTCTCCCGAAAAATGTATAAATTTGTCTTAACCCGGGAGCTGCGGGGAGACTCTTAAGAGTTCCCCCGGCGGACTGCGGGAAGACTCTTGAGAGTAAGTAAAATAAAAAATCAACTTTTGACATCGATTTTTTTTTTTTTTTTTTTTTTTTTTTTTTTTTTTTTGGCCCCTGGGCCATGCAAAATCTCAGTCCTCTACCTCCCCTCCTTCCCCACTTTCCTCCTCTCCTTCAGTTATCACCTATTTTCCCTATTATTCCCTTATTCTGAGGTATATTTTCGTGCTAACATTAGCGAGTTGCAAGCAGGGTGTTGTCATCACTGATGGCAAGCGAGTGCAAGAGAGAGAGAGAGAGAGTATCAATCGACTGTGTCTCAGTGGCCTTGGGGGAAATTGGCGGGAATGCAGTTTGCCTCACCCATACATTATACAACTCGCGGGCTATATCTCCGATTTTGACCATCCAAACGCTGATTTCACTCGTTTTATTGTTGTTTCAGGTTAATCCCTTTATAATCAACCCATAATAGGCGCATATGGATAATTATTAATGGTACAATGAATATTTTAGTGACGGAAACACCTCAAATACGTCAGCACAGGGGGAAGTTTTCAATTACCCCCATGCGCACTTGTTAGGTTAAAGGGGGATTTAGCTTTTTTTAGTTTAAGCTTGATAGAGGTCTAGGGATGAAACTATAAATAATAAAAAAAATAATAAATAAACCAATAAAGTAAGCACTACCCCCTTTAAGTAGCCGTATTTCGGTGTACAGTGACTACTTCAGAAGCAGCTCGACTGGAATTCCCAAACATTTGAACAAAGTAAGAGTGTTTGTGCAATGCCAGTATTAATGCACGATTGTTTTCCTAATCTACCTAACTCTCCTTTCCTTACCAAACTTCCATCCTTGTAAAAATGAATGTTCCTCATACCCCTCTATCACTAACCATTTCTTCCTTTTATTCTGACTATCATGAGGCAATTTTATTCAGAATTGGAAGGACCTGTGAGAGTCAGAGAGTATATGGAGGTCATTCCTAAGCTGACTAAAATCATCTATTGTTAGCCAGTAGGATATACATAATGGCATCGTCAAAGAAGAGTATCATAAGATTATGTCAGCAGACGTCTATGTTGTTGTTATCGTTCCCTAAGCTACCTGGCCGAACAACCCCAAGTTTCCCGGGCGTTTCCGCACCCTCCTCAGCTACCCGCCTTAGAGTGGCTTCGGTCACCCGGGCTTTATTAATGGTAAGCAGGGAGGGTTTTGTTGGGGCGCTCGTTTATGGCCTTGGCTTTGCTTGGGACCTTGGGGCTGTTCGGCCAGGCAGCCTGGGGAACAGCAACAACAACAACAACCCCAAGTCCCTAAGGAAGGCCATGGCCATGATCGGGCTTTCCCACAGGGCTCTCAAGGAGTGTAGACTATGTTGTTGGCATAAGTGATTGTGTGGAATGCAGTCTTCTATGATGTGTTTAATAGCATGGGGTGACGTCTATGTAAACAGCAAGACATAGAATATTGTGGCAAGTGAAATTCATGGTATCTTTATCTTTTTCAATTATTATCATCATTTCTAGTATTTTTTCTTTCCACTATACTGTATATTTATCTCTCTCTATGCATCTACTGCAGCCTACATATATAATTTTCTAAAAGTCAGTCCCGTTCACATAGCGTTACATATATATTTCTTGAACTACTAATTTACATTCTAAGTAAACCAAGATAACTGATATAAGATCAATGTAAATACCTCTTAAATGTCAAGTCTTATTATATAGTACAGTATTTCACTTCTATGTACATTACATTTTCTTTAAGTAATATGTACCCTTATGATACAATCGATAAGTATGCCGCTTCGTAAAGCCTCCAACGTTAAACCAAAATGAGGAAAGTACAGTACTGTACTGCATATTCGAAGGAGCAATGGTTACAGACAGCAAGCTCTCTTATTCCCTGCTTCACATGTTCAGAGCACTTTCTTAACATTTCGCTTAAAATGTCTTCACTTCACTAACCTGATAAGTTGTTTTGTCTTTTTACTGTGTTCGTCCAAGTTTTGTTTTGTTTATTTTGAAAGTTTTACATTTATAATACCTAAGAGTGACACATTATCCACAAAGTGCTCCTCCTCAAATGGTGTGTTCTACCCATTCTGTCGAGTGTTCTAAGTTTACCGGTATATGAACAGGAAGATTATTTAGCTTGGTCCTACTTGCATACCCGCATTTAGTCGACTGAGAATTGCGCCTGTTATACGATGCATTTTCCTGGGTTATTTCTGCAACTAAAATACCAAAGCTACACCGTATAAATACACCACGTGAATCGTCTATGGAGCCTGTTAAAACTATACTCCTTTCAAATTAACTTGGCAGTGTATTATGTCCTTTCCCTCACTTAAATACACTTTCATTTTCTGGATAATGAAAGTTCTTCATTATTCAGTTTCAAGGGCCAATCCACACACCACTGAAAACTGATCTTTTTCATTTACAGCCAAGTCAATTTGAAATGAGTATACCTAAAAAAAAAAATATGAAAGAGCCGATATGAATGTTGAAGAGCAAAATAAAATAAAGAGACTGAGCAATTAGAAGAAATCCCTGAGAAGTATTGCAGAAGTATTCTAGCTGAGTGATATATCTGTAAACAATGTTTTACTTTTGAGGTAAATCTTTACATAAACTAGATATCACCTGAATGTGATCTCTGTTACTATAGTCCGTCCATTCTAGGTCGGGCAGAAATCGCAACCTCTGACCTTTGGAACTCAAAAAGGGCTAGAGCAAATGAGCTGTCAATTTCCACACCTATTCCCTAGCCAAGTCTTCCTATTTGGTAGAAAGAATAGCTTGATTACTCAGAGGTTAGAGGTTACGATTTCTGCCCAACCTAGAATACATAAGCTATCAAGGCAAATATCCAACACCTGCCGCTAACGTTTACTGTGATTTACGAAACTGCTTTTATAAAATACATATCGGTAGATTATATAACCGCGGCTCACTGTCTGTAACCACGACCTCCAAACGTACAGCTGAGGTAAAGCTTCACTTGACACTGTATACTATGGATCAGTCGGGTAAGGACAAAAATTACACATGCACCATTTCCATCGCTTATTATCAGTATTTCTGGTCTGTTAACACTTTTCTATACATTTTGATTATTAAGCCTGGTCTATATTATGATTAGGCAATTTAGCCAGACAATTCAAACAATTTCTGGTACAGTACTTGGATGTAGCTGGTGTGATACAAATAGTTAGTTTTTGTTTTGCCTGACTCTACAGTATATCAATCTAAATAATTTATGGGGCATACTTTTACCAGGTTTTAAAATCTAGTCGGTCAATTTCAGAATTAGAGCTCATAAGAATACGTGGCTGCAATCTTCCTTCAGTCTAGTTGTCAATACCAGTACAAGAAAGCCCCAAAGTGTTGCCAGAATAAAGTTGCTGGGAATAATGCTTGTGTGACTCCACCAAGAGGGCAAGAATAGAAGAGGAGGTACAGTATGGGGGACGCAGGTTATTCGGCACATTAACGGTACACTTGGGGACTAATAAATCTGGTACATTTGCTGTGAAGTGTTAACAGAATTCAACGCCCTCACAGGTAATTAATTAGCTTAAAGATGATTTTATGAGTTAACCCTCTTGCAAATATTGATGTTAGAAGTGTGTACAGTACTTACAACCCTTCATGCACTCATCACTACATTTACCTGCTATGGTGGTCACATACAGCCAAGTCCTCCACAACACTTGTACCAGGTATATTTGTTTGTAACTGTACCAAGCACTGTATAGATTTAGATAAGTGTGAAGGGATAGTTTGTTTTTCTTAATACAGTACCTGTAGGTTGGAAATATAACTTTTCACCTTCCGACACAAGACGTTATAGTTTCTGTTCTGCGTTCATTGTTATATTCTTGCGATAAACGTTCAAGCTTCAAAGGGGTATGTGTGAGACTTACTTCCATTATACATTTTATTCTGGCTATCATTAGATCATTTTATTCAGCTTAGAAAGGACCTGCAGAATTTAATAAAGGAAGGTGGACCGAGATAGTTTTTACTACCACTTTCATTCACAGACATTCTTCATAAATTATGTCAAATACAATTTTCTTAATACTGTAGGTTGGAAATATAACTTTTCACCTTCCGACACAAGACGTTATAGAGTTTCTGTTCTACCTAAATATCAGAAAGATCCTTCTAAAACTGGATACAAACTTCTAATGTTAGCCCGAATACTAAAAAATGCGATCATCGTAGTGAAAAGGGTAAGTCTATACGTAAACAGATCCAAACATTTTGTACGGTCGCGCTAATAAGTCATGTCCCAGCTATCTTCACGTTTGGCTTGCTCTGTGCTGTATTAATGTCTGCCAGATGTTGAATAGGGTGGGTAGGTAAGTGTAGTAACATGTTTGTATATTTCACTCGATATGAAGAAATGAAGCTTACATATTGCTGCTACCAATTACTGATCATAACATACTTGGTGCTGAGACATCACTTATTAGCGCGACTATACACCAATAACAAGTTAAATAGTCCTATACAGTACATAAATTTGAAAATGCCCATAGTAGTACTGCACAGTGTTAGCAATAAATCATGAAACACTTCTACAAATCTTACTATATTTTTCTCTATTCTTCAGCTTTATCATTTATTATCATTCTTCTTCTTTATTGTCTATTAAAATTAAAAATACTAACTTTGTGTCAATTATATGAAATGTTCAGCCAAAATTTAATCCTCATATACACAAGTTCAATTCCAAGGCAAGAGGTCATATTACCATTGTTACCTCCGCAAATGAAGTTAGACGGAGAATATGTATTCGCCTCTGTTTGCAAGTTTGTTTATCTGTAAACATGATATCTCAAAATGTTAAGAACACAATTTTCACAAAATTTGGTGGGCGGATAGGATATGCGCCAAGGAAGAAGTTATTCAATTTAGGAGGCGATCGATGGAGCGTATACATTCACTAGCGTAGGCGGAGGTAAGCGCTCTCCGAAGTGCCCCTCTATTTTTTTCGATTGCTTGAAAAGTAGATCTATTGTCACAAGAGTACACTTTGGTCACCTGATGGAAGAATTAGTTATTATCCAAGAAATAATATCCTGATAAATTTACAGAAAATGTGTACATATCTTGCCCATAAAGGATTGGTTAATTTATTTTATGGTGTACTTTTCTTATAAACCTACAGACAAATTCTACAAAAACTTGACTATAACAGCCTTAATTAAAAGGCTTTGTTCAGGTATTTTACAAGTTTATTCTTCACTAAATCCAGAGAGAAAACAGTACACAAATTTTCAAAGGTGTTCCATGATTTTTTCACTGGACTGTGCGATGTTACATGGCATTAATCAGTACAGAGGTGATAGTATAGTTTGTTTTGTTTTGTTTAGAGAATTTAACTTGTCCTCATCTTGATTACTCGGCTATTATAACAAAATATGATGTTAATTATTCAAACTTGCTGTAAATATGATGCAGGAACATGACAATTTCTATCTTTCCATTAAGTATCGAGAAGTTAGCTGATAAAGAGTTGAATTTTCCGCCAAATTAAAACATAATTTATTATAAATACAGTCACCCATTTCTAACATAACTGCTAAAGCACTATAATCTGTTCACTACAACAAAGCCAGATATCCTCACCCTTAATCTCTCATAACTCAATAATCATTATAAAAATTAGCGTAACTAGACTGCAGAGTTTCTTTCAGAACTCTATATAGTACTTGGGGAATCCAGGTGACTTGTCTACTACAGTACTGTATTTGGGAAGAGTCAACTAGTTGATCCCTTCTGTGCCGGCGATGTCCTTTTAATTATATCATTGCTACAATTAGACAATTTTATCCAGCAACTAACAGGCTTCGAACTATCTCACTTAACCCTTTTACTACAATAGATCCTTCTTAAACGGCACAAAATCATCTAAATTAACCCTTGGGATCCGGGGGCCACATATGAACTTTGGTATTTTCAAACTTCATAATTCAGTAGCTACTGATTGAGACCACCTAGAACAGTCATTTTTTTTTGCAAATTGTAGAAAGTTTTCTTGTCTGTAGACTGCCGTTGAGATGACATCGCTACGTTGCGTGGTTGCCAAGTTCTGATGATTATATCGGAGACTTTTTAGCCGCGCATTTTGCCTCATATGAGGCCTCCCGGATTCCAAGGGTTAAGCTAGAATACATTTTTTAAAAGACGTCGCCGGTACAGATAGGGTTAATAGGTGTGGCAACTTACAGCCCATTTGCTCCAGCCCGAGTTTTGCTCCAGCCCATTTGCCCGAGTTACAAGAGGCTAGGAGTCGAGCTTTCCAGACTATATCCTGTTCCAAATAAGTAGACCAAAACTCTTTAACATGAACCTCCATAACTCACAAACGACTGGAGTAATCGAACTAATATTTCTACCACTTGGGAAGGGTCAGTCAGGAAATAGGTGTGAAAATGTACAGCCCATTTGCTCTAGCCCTTTTTGAGTTATATAGAGGTTAGGAGTCCCAATTTCTTGCCTACTTATAATGAACAGGCTATAGTGAACAGGTCTCAATAAACAAAATTATATTTGGGAATATTTGTTATGTACGGTAACTTCTTCATCTAGGCACACTAATATATCAAAAACTGTCCATTAATTACGGTATATCCCCTTTATGTATAGCCCCATTATCAAATCCATTATATACTGTATATATATATATATATATTATAATAATCAGTAGCTATTAGTTTACATCGGCTAATGAAATTCTATACACACGTTTATATATGAATCCCTCTTATAATAAGCCACATTTAACCATTTCAGTATTTCATGACGCTTTTGTTTTAATTATATTCTGGCTATTATTAAACGTTTATATTCTGTTTAGTTATGATCTGTGGGAGTGGGAGGTTAATTGAGATAGTTTTTACTCCCTTGATTCTTAGGGATCCTTCCTAAGTTATATAAAATTGCCTGAAGATGACCAGAACAAACTGAAAAACTCATAATTACTCAAAGGAGTCATAAGCACTTTTTTAATTTATTTCTGGCTACATTATACAATGTTACACAGCTTCCAAAGGACCTCTGGGAAGGAAAAGCATAAGTATTACGTAATTTACTCAGCTTTGGAAGGGCTTCAAGTACTGTAACTAAATGGGTAGAAAGTATCTCTATTTACTCTCAATCCCACAAATCCTTCCTAAGCTGCTCAGAATCATCTACTGATCGCCAGAATGAAAGGTAAAAATGCGTCGTCATACTAAAGCGCTAACCGTTTTAATTATGGAGAGAATTAGAATTATATCTCATGGAAACGGCAATACGACTTTGCTATCTAGAAAATTATAATACAGGTATTAATAATAGACTGAGATGCTGACGCCAATAATGCTGCAGGCACCACTGCATTAAAGTCGCCACCTGTACTTCTAGTCACTGATGCCTTTTGGTAAATAAAGCTACGCAGGTGTTTTCCAATAGGATGTATGAGCAAAATTGGGGTTGACCAAGAATTATGTGGGATCAGGTACTTTGATTTAATCTCAAATTTAAAAACCTGTTAAGTATTTTATTAAGCGTTGTTTCCATATAGCGATATTGATGATTTCTTTCCCTTTTATCTTGTGTCGACCCAGTTTTGGTTTGTTTATTTTGCAAGTTTTAAAATTTAAAATAAAGCGCTGAAATGCTGCCATTAGGACATAAGACTGAAACCATATTTATCATGGATAACTCGGTCTTTGAACGTACGTACAGTATGTACAATCAACTAAACCATCCTATAATTACTAGAGACACGTAACCTAACAGAAAAAAACGGATTCGTGTTGCTTACAAAAACATACCGGCAATTTATAGGGCCAGTAGCGACTTGAATATATTGGCGACTATAACGTTACTGCCGCGAGAAAATGAACACAGTACAGTACCAACCAGCACAGTCAAGAATAATAGGAAAGACACAGTTGTACCAGTATTTAATTAGAATCTTGCCTTGGACGTGGCGAGCATGTTATAAGTAGGCCCCATCAATGCGATGACTTCCTACTAAATAGAATCTCCTTCCTATTCAACTTGACTTCAATCCTACCAAATATTCTTTCTTCTACTCAATTTTATTAGATTGTCATTAATTATAACTTAGCTCCGACCAAATTTGGCCTTATACCTTCCAAAAATTGAATTTCTTCCAATGCATGTAGGCTACTCACCTATTTTATTTTATTTTTTTTTTTTGTGACCTATGTCCTCTTCAATTCAAATGCTAGCATAGAAGAACTTGAGCCTTTTGCCATAGAGGTTCTTCCTAAGCTGAATAAAATCCTTTGGCCATACCTAAAATGAAGTCAAAATTAAAATCTTTTGTCATCACATTGAAAGGATTGAATAAAAAAATGTCTATATAGATAGTGTCTGATAGTATTGTACAAACTATTCAGTACAGTACAGTATAATACAAAAAGTGGCTAAGAAATCCCTCTGGTTTGATTCTGCAACAGTAAATAATCAGTCACTCAATTATCAGATGCTAAAGTACATTCATACAAATTATCTTGCTATTTTTTCATACATATTTTTCCTTTTGTGAACCATGAATCGAACACGACGCCTGTCAGGGGTCAATATGCTATAACAAAAATTATTCAGACATCTCATTTTCTCTCAGCCCACCGCCACAAGTTATGAAATATAGAAAACGACCGCTCCACATTAACGAGGCACCTCGAGGATTCACATAAGCTACTTTTCCGGCAACCAGTAATCACCAACTTTCTTTTTGCAGCCTTTTAGGGCAATTTTCCACTGGTATCAGCAGCTAAACTGAAGACAGAATATTTTAGGTGACAAAATTCTAATAGAATTTAATTCAGAAACAGCCAGCCAACATTATTTTGGCATTTTATGAAAAAAAATTCACTGGTAACAGTAACTGAATTCTAAATTGAAGGTAGATTAGAATAGATGACAAAATTCTTACAGAAGAGTATATCAGAAGCTGCCAGACAAGAGTTGTCAAATGAAGTTGATGGAAAAAAACACTCTTGTAAAATCTGCTATAGTAATATAGTTATATAGTAATTTTTAAGCTGGGCTTATAATTAGGGTTGGGTGTGACAGGGATCTGCCTTGTGTAGGCCAATCGGCTTTCATGTTCTTATGTAATCCCTCCGTTTTCCTCCAAATAAACTTTCCAGTAATGATAATCAGCATTAATAGAATACATCCGCTAAAGAACGTTTTATTTTCAGCATTAACAGAATACATCCGCTACACAAAGCTATATTTTCAGCATTAACAGAATACATCCACTACAGAACGCCTTATTTTCACCATAAACAGAATACATCCGCCACATAACGCTTTATTCTGACAGGTACAGCTCAAAATAAACAAAATGAAGATATGAAAATGAGCATAAATACATTAATAATAGTAATTTAAGCAACAATAGTATAACCGTGATAGAAAGATAAAACACAGTAATGAAGTAAATTATTGGTTTATATCACACACTAGACATGCAAACCCTACATTAGATTTGCAAAGAATGCTTTCAATACAAACTGCATCAAGAAAGTAACTAAATTTGTCCTCGCTTGCATTCTAAATTTGATACAATATAATAAACATTGTAAAGGAAACGGAAGTAAAATATAGGTACTCGATACAATATATTACTTGATACAATGCCACAGGTTATGATTAAATACTCTTACAACTGACCAAAATTTAAATAAGTGAAAACATAACTTATAACAAGATAAATATGAATGTTCGACCCTTCTTCGCATCCAAATCCAATCCACATATCTCATTATATAAATGTAATCTTGCATAATCCATGTTACCTATTTCAGAACAGATATTTTAGTAAACATTTTTGTCCATAGATCCATAAAGAACTCAATTAACCCTTAGGTATCTATATAATATAAGATATATAATAAAATGGCTTACTAACAAAAGAAAACTTGTACTGTAACAACTTAAAAGGGATTTTTAACTAATATATACCGGTACAAATCTCCCTCACTATCCGATGCCCCGATTTACGATATTATCATAGGTTTTAACCCTCCAGCCCCGGTTATGTATTATATATATATTCCTCGAAACCCGGGTGTTTTGGCCGAAAAACGTCTAGGCTAGGCTACCGTATATTCGTTAATCAGACTGCTTCCCGCATTCCCGCGCATCCCCAAGCGTAGCTGTGTTATTTACCTGTAAAATGGCATTAAGTAGAGCTCTCTAAGTCAACTGGGTGAGCTGTGATGATGATTTCATTGGAGATAACTTTATGGCCAAACCAGCCACTTTACACCACTTTTCGATACTGAACAACAACATACAGGCACACAAGAACAAGCGACGCTCTCCTTCTTGTGGCCGGAGATGCGGAGCGTCGGTCCATCCGGCTGTTGTTTACATGCGTCGGACCGACGCCTCGCACAGCAAGCTCACAGGCTGTGACGTCGTGGGTGCATATGAGGCCTTCCGGGTACCTGGTACATGCTTTTTTATGGGCGTACATGAGGGCATCCGGGAAGGAAGGGTTAAGGAGTTTGAGTTTGGGTTTTGGCTGGTGCGAGAACGCATCCCCATTCACCCCATTAATTTTAGAGTTTGCTATACAATTTTTCGATTTAATCCCTTCTGTATCGGTGCTGTACTTTTCATTATATTCTGGCAACTATTGGATGATTTTATTCAGTTTAGGAAGGATCTCTACCCATTAAAAGGCTACAGACTATCTCAATTAATCCTTTTAGCTACCATATATTCTTCTGGAGCTTCATAAAATTGTCTAAATATAGCCAGAATAGAACTAAAAAGACGTCGCCGGTACAAAAGGGGTTAAGATCGGGTTTTCAAGAACGTAACCCAATCGTAAGTCGAGGGAGACCTGTATAGGTATGTATATAATAACTGTATATACTTCAGCCAGACCTATGAGAGTTCCGTATAGAGCTCAGTGGTCTGGTTAATCTGCTCTACATAACTAAACTGTATATACTTCATGGATCATAGAAGTTACATTTTCTAAATATTCTAGATACATTATAATTTCACAAATCCAAAATTAACAGTTGAATACAATATACATAAACAAAATATAGTAGAATTGAATTAAATCATGCTTACCAGTATTACTATATCCTTTTAAATATCATATACAGTACCGGTAAATGGCAAACTGTATAAATAACTTCCAATATGTTTGCTAAATTAAATCATATTAATATTTTGTAACAGGAGCTGTATAATTATAATAAACATAATTGGGAACAATACCAAAGAAACAATTGAAGCAAATCTCTCCATGCTGAACACAAATTCTGTAGTTAATTATTTCATACATTTTCATCAAACAAATTAAATATAACTGTTCAGATTTAGATTTGTGAGAGTTTAATGTATGTTAAATGTCAAGATATTTCAAGACTTATCCTTTAGTACTACCGGTCTGGTAACATTTCTTCAACAGTTAATAATCTTTCCCGTTCTGCTATAATCCATCATACATTCACATTTCAGCACTTCTGTATGGTAGAGATCCTATAATAACAGAGATCAGCCAACCTTCGCCATCTTGGTACCCTATAGTAACAGAGATCGCCCAACCTCCGCCATATTGGTGCCACTGGTGATATTTACCTCTCTTTGTTCGTCATATTAATTTGAACGGTAACTTTTGAGTTTGTTTTCAAGTTATATATTTTAATTTACACTCACTCATATTCAACATTCGGTTATACTGGTACAGGATATATAGTTTGGTATTTGGAAATACATTACAGTATACACAATCAAAAATATAATAGGTCCTCATTTGATAATTGAGGTAACAAAATGGCCACCAAAGAAAGAGATGGCCGATCACTCTTACTACAGGATTTCTACAGTATGGTGCAAAATCAGTAGTAACCCTTTCAGTATTCCAGGATGTTTTTCTATTTATTTTTTTTATTTTTGTGTACATTATTTTAACCAGACCACTGAGTCACACTAACAGACTCTCATAGGGCTGACCAGGATGTTTTTCTAGCTACTTGTAGATTATATTCAGTCTATGGAGCAATTATGGGAGTCAGAGGCTTGATAAAAGACTACACTACACCAGTGAATCCAATAGGGCCTTCCTAATCTGAATTAAATTGTCTAATGATAGCCAAAATACTGTTAGAAGGGCACCCTCAAATACTGAAGAAGTTGCTAAACATTCATATTTCCTACTTTAGCACTACCTTACGGTGCAAACGCAATGTTAATAAAACAAAAAAAGTAACTGATGTAAGTGACATGCATAACTTCCATAATTATTAATAAACAATTAAGACTGCATCAAACAGGGAAAATCTATTGTGCAAAAAACCCTCAAAAAACATCAATGAAACAAATCCGATATAACAAACTTACTAAATATTCTCAAATGCCGAATAAACATTTATCAAAATTTAACAACCTATACCAAGGGAAAGACCTTGCAGACCTCGCGCAACAAGTATTTTCTCACATCTTCATTCGTAAGTACAGTACAAATTATAACGTCAGAGAAACTAAAGTCGGCGCTGCATTCAATCCTTTAAACATATGAGATGACAGGATCATTACGTTATTAACAATGTCTCATAATATAGGTAAGATCAGAATGGGGGGTTGGAGGAGAGAGGGAGTTTGGAGGAGAGAGAGGGGGGTGGGAGAAGAGAAGATGGAGATTGGAGGAAAGAGGGGTAAAATTGGGAGTGGTATTGTTATCAAATGGACTAACTCAGAATATGAAGGCAGCTTTGGACAATCACTATAAACTGTAATGAACGACAAATAAGTGAAAATGGCTCAATACTATGACAAAACCAAACGCAGTATGTAGGCAGCATTTTACCACGATATCAAGCTATTTTTCCCGTAACTGCGTCTGTGGGTATGTGCCAGAGTATATAGATAGATAGATAGATAGTGGCTCATTACATTTTATCCAGAAATATCCAAAACATACCAGTCTGTCCGATGCTTAGTCTCATTTAGGCAAGCTGATGAATTTAATGCAGTGGGAGCTATAGTGTTTTTGACGTTAATATAAGTTTCATTCCTTAGTCAAATTGTCTATATTTAGCTCTTACAGTACACTGACGCCATTCTTAACTTTGTTCTGGCTAACTGCAGATGATTGTGTCAAGTGGTTTTCTGAAATCAACCATCATAGACAATTTCATTCAGCCAAAGAAGGACCTGTGTAAGTCAAAAGGATTAACATAAGACACCTGTACGTCCTTTAGTTCCTCGAGAAACTTCCAAAGCTGAGCAAAATCCTCGAGTGTTAGCCAGATCAAGTGTAAACAACAACACGGCACTGAAGAGGCTAAATGATGCTATACAAAATGTCCAAAAAACACACCTGGCATTAATTATTTCCTTTCATACACCAAGGGCCTAAGATTACAGTACAAGACCTAAAGATATTTTTTTTTTTTTTTTTTTTAGATACTAACAACACAATTATTTTTTTCTATTTTCATTTTTTATAATAATAATAATAATAATAACCTACGGAGACGGCTCTGCCACGGTGAGAAGGCTTTGCAGTAGAACAAAATTAATATAAAATGAAAGTTGTTTGTGTTATTTACATCACACGTTACTTGAACCAGCGTCACACACCAGCACTGTAGCAGCAGCAGATGTTATATCAGAGTCACTATTAGTTATGTAGAGCAGATTAACCAGACCACTGAGCTCCGTACAGAACTCTCACAGGTCACAGAGTCACTATTATAATGGAAAACTTGCAAAATAAGCTTATGTTCTGGGTGTGGTGTCCTGAGTTTGAATCCCGGGAGGACCATATGCTTTCATTAGTTTATTCTAGTGCATTGGGGTTTGTAATTGATGATTAATGTTAAGAACGGGGTGTTACTTAACAAATAAACCAAAACTTGGATGAATACAGTAAAAAGACAAAACAACTTATTAAAATTGCTATGTGGAAACAACACTTAAGCAAAATAATAATTCTTTACAGTACTGTACTAGACTCACAGTATGTACAGTATGTATGCATGTACAGTACAGTACAGTACAGTACAGTATGTATACTCAGGCACATACCCCATTGCTGGGGGTGGCCGACTCGAGACAGAGCCTGAACAGAAACAACATTCAAGGGTTCAAATTCACAGGGTCCGGGACCACTTTCGCGTTCCCTCGCCCCTTTCTCTGTCTCAATGAGTAGGAGAATTTTACAAGGGGAGGAGGATTCCTAGCCCCCTGCCCCCAGAAGGAAAAGTAGAACATTAAAAGTGACAAGACAGAAAAATATCGGAGTAAAATACGGTAGGCTATACAGGTACATTATACTGAAATTAAGAAAATTAAAACCATTATCGGTCTTGTTGCTGATAATCTTGAACAGTCATATCTAATATAAAATAAAGTAACAAAAATCCCTGAAAATAAAAAGAGAGAAATGACAGCGCATTCCGGACTCCGATGCAATTTGCCGATAAAGTTAATAATAATAATAATAATAATAATAATAATAATAATAATAATAATAATAAAGTGGCTCATGTGACGTTGGCTCAAGAGAAGGTTTGACCCGCAATGGATACGCCGCAATGGATACGATATCACGTCAAAGGTAGACACACTAAGCTTCGTCATCTCCTTGTTCAGCTTAACCCGGCGGGAAGTTTCACCTCCAAGCAGCCGATTGATTAAGGGGGAAGGGTATATTTTTAAGTCGATTATTTCATATCTTTATTATTTTTTAGTTTCCTCCCTAGACCTCCATCAAACTTTAAAAAAAAACACCCATTAGATCCCCCTTCAATATTAATTTGTAAATTTTTCGGTAGAAAAATGTCCTGGCTTTCGCGGCCTTCAGCCGGTTCTACTTTTTATATAACAGTCGGTCTTTAGAGTACATATATGTACTTACAGTCAAGAGCACAAATGACAAAGCACCTATTTGAATCAGTATCGAATGCAAACGAAATGATACAATGCTTCAAAACATGGCTTCATAGGTCCAAAAATGTAAATTGGTGTTACCATAATATGCTCACAACTGTCGGCTACAATCACTTGCAGTCAAAGGTTGTACAGTATGAATGTTATTTAATAATTCTGATCCACTTAAAGAATATTTTGAAACATTCCCTCCATACATATGTCCGAGTCGATATTTTCCCTCATTCAATATTCGCTGTCTCAATCATGCAGAAGTGTACCAGGTACATGTGCAGGCATATGTACAGTACAGTATGCATATACAGTACGGTATAACTGCAGAATACAAAAACACTATGTTGCTGTTTCATATTAAGAATTTATTTTGATAAATGATGATATATGCCATTATAAAAATCTCATCAACTAATAGCCAATTTTCTGATACTTAATAGCATAATACAAATCTACTACATCGCTGCTTCAAGTTGGTAGCTCGTTTACACAAATGGCAATACATTCCATCATCAAAATCATACATCGGAGCTTCATAACAAGATTTTTTTTTTCATAACTGGCAATATATTCTATTATCAAAACCAATTCCCAGGTCAGTAATCATGACAGGGACAAACCAATCTCCTGCCGGGTCAAGACGAACAAGGTATAAATGGGGTGATTCGCGATTATTATCTTCTCAAAAAGCAGAGTTTACAAATTGGCCAGTAATGCAGTATAAAACAAAAGGTTGGGAAGTAGTAGTATTTGAGTTGAACCACATCTATACATGACCGGCTGGCTGGTACACAATGGACCAATTAGTACCAGAAATGGATAAAATAATACTCACAAAACACTCGCATAGTTAGATTAATAGAATTTAGTATAAAAAAGTATGATAATTAAGCTACAGTCACGAGCACGAGGACACATCCATTTGATTCAGTATCGAACACAAATGAGACAATACACGGTTTCATTATACAGTATTCCAAATGCTTCAGAACCTGGCTTTAAAGGTTCAAAAACTCAGATGAGTAAGATCTTATTACTTTATTAGTGCTCATGACTGTACGGTGGCGCTACTAAGTCATGTCTCAGCTGTCATTACGTTTGGCTCGTTTTGTGTTGTATTAATGTCTCTCAGAGGTTGATTAGGGTGGGTAAGTGAAGGAACATGTTTGTATATATCACTCGAAGTTAAGAAATCCTGTTTAGTTATGACTGCTACCAATTATAGAACAAAATATACTTGGTGCCGAGACATCACTTATTAGGCTGACTGTAAAACTAAATTAATTAACCCAACTTGACTCATTGTATACTGTGGGTGTTATTTTAATCGATATTGCGTACTAAAGGGAACATCGAACACCAACGAGCTAATCTACCCTATACATGGCTATGGCAATTGATTATATGGCGCTATGACAGCCAAAATGTGACGTCCTGAATCTTAACCTTTCTGATGACGTGATGCCAATGTTTGTTTTACCACAGCTACCTCCAGATGATTTGTATGAACTTTGGAATGGCCTCTACAACTTACAGAGAAAATAACTATCACAACCAAGGACTCTCAAGGCGGTTATTCTCAGAGCATACCGTATGCCGAGGAAAAGTCCTTGGAATAGTCTACAATAATAATAATAATAATAATAATAATAATATGTTTTTTTTGTTTTTTTCTAGAAAGCGCCAGTTCTTTCGGAGGAATTCACTAGCACTCGGAATGCATTACACCACAATTAAGATAAATGTGGTGTTGTCCATACTATACAGTATATATGCTGCAATTTTCAATTCCATTATCAAAGTATTATGAATATTGTAGCTCATAATCTTCAATTATCACATGAAATACAAGAATGAATAATGTTAACTCTTCAAAATAACAGAGTACCTTCCTGAACTAGATATTTTAAGTAGCTTACAAAGGTTGTCATAATATTTTATCTTATTCATTTCTAAGGCCAAACCAAAAGCTAAATCAAAATAATTTGGAAGTCGCCATAAATAAAGCAAAAACTGGCGTCATCCGATCAAAAAAGTTCAACAGTATCTATGACATACTGTCTCTAGTGATTAACATTAGGGATAAATATGATGATTTGCCTGTAGTACAAAGAAATAAAGTGATTGGTTTTATGACGAGGTAGATGAAACTTTTGTTCAGATGACTTAATACCCTCCAAATGATGCACAAATGGGACACTTCACCAAATATAAATATTTGCCAGAAATTTGAAGATTCTGCAGATAATCACTTCTATCAGATAATGATACATTTACTTTATTAATGCTAAGCCCAGAAGATTTTATTCAACTTACTAAGGATATTGAGGAATGAAAGGCTTAAAGGCTATCTTAATTAACCATCAGACTCCCAAAGGTCCTTGCCAAACTGCAGAAAATCATCTAATGATAGCCAAAATTAAACAAAGAAATGCATGATCATGCTGAAGTGGTAAATTTATAATGTACGGTACTTTAGGTGTTAGTAACTAGAGAAATTGGGAAGATCTCTGACAATAATGTATTTGATGAAGGCTCCAATTATTTCTATATGGGTAGTGGCTTAGGGGAATTGGGGGGGGGGGGGTTACAGGGAGGGGAGCACCACTACAACATAGCTAATGGCCCGGCGCTGAGGCTTGTTGGGCTAGCCTTGTATCACCTTACAGGTCAAAGTTCACCTTTACTTACCTCTCCTCATAAGAGAAAAAGATAATTCTCAATAGAACTGAAAAAAGCTTGAATATACTGTAAAACTCTTGTGCATGTGTGCAAAGATCTTAACTTCATCGTTTAACTAGAGAATTAACCAAAGTTGGCAATCTCTTTGAAAAAATTAAAATAAAATATATAAATAAATACATATATATATATATATATATATATATATATATATATATATATATATATATATATATATACAGTATATATATATATATATATATATATATATATATATATATATATATATATATATAAATTTTTGATACAAGAAGATCAGAGCCTTTATAATCAAGCGTTTCTCCAGTCTGTTGAAGGATATTTGATTTAATATGAACAAAGGAAAATCAAGTTGAATATATAAAGGTGGGACATGACTTTGGTGGTTGGCTAATGTATAATAGTCAATTAAATCAAGCCCCAAACCTCAGCACCAACGCCCGTGTTCACATGAGACTTACTAGGCCCCCTTGATGCATACCTTGGGCCCAAGTACTTTAAACATTTATGACATCACATCTCCTTATCTGACAGCCAACATAGTTTCTCCCACGCTCAACTATCTACCTCGCTATCTATTGATCTATCTACCAATCTATATCTATCTAACCATCCACATCTCTCCCTCCCTCCAATACATACATGTACATACGCCTACACACATGTATGCATATATATATAATAGATAGGGGGTGAAGTTACTCAAGAATTTAAAGTCTCCATTTCCATGCATTGAAACCACCCCAAATGCCCCAAGGAAGCCCTTCAGGGCAAGAGCAGGCATTCCAGAGACTAGATTTGGCGCTATAGTGTCCCGTAGCTACTATGAGGCTGAAATGGACCAAATAGGATGACCGGTGGCTCAGACTTACGTCACTCCCCTTTTCGTCACCTCTTAGGACATGCATTAGACACCTGGGGCATATTTTTATATTTCCTCTACCACATGGGTAGAGGCACCCCTAACCCCCTGTGTGGGAGTTACAGTTAAACTCCTCTCTTTCAGATTAATTGTGGGTGGACTTTATCCAGAAGTATGGAACACCTGTCTTTCAAATTCCGAAAGGCCATGGTGATAGTCTGAACTAGATACCAGGTGTCAAGACATTTACCTCTTTAAGTATCTGAGCCGTGATGTGACAACGCTTTGTGTATCTGAGACCAGCAGACACAAACAGCCGCCAGGAGGACCCAGTACCCAAATACTTAAAGGGGGACGTGAAGCTACGTGCCCAGAGATTTATGACTTATGAACAAACAGTTTACCAAGTATTTTCAACATTATAACATTCCCTTACTCAGTAAACCTAGGATGTTGTAAAGCACATGATATCATATATGTTTTGTCTAGGCCTAGAATGACCTAGGGTTAGCCGGTAAGCCTCGGGGTATTTATTACTTCAAGAAAACTAAAAAAAATCTTGATCTTGTGCACACTGCTTACTTCTGATTGCTGTTTATTCTACCAGATGCTAAGTTTTGTGATTATTCTCTTCCAGTAAGAAATTCATTAAGGATGCTAAAGATGGCGGCACACGGACAGTTTTTTGGGGCCTGTTTTTCTCGCCTGTGACCGATTCTGGCTATTACTTTTCACCACAATTTTGCTGGTTTCCTTTCAATTACCAGAACAATTCCAGGTACAGTACTGTGTACTAACATAACACTACAGTAGAGTTAATTACTCAACATCTGAGATGCATTTCGGTGTTTTCATCCAAGAACCACAAGCCAAAATCAGATAATGGCTAATAAACACACCAGAAAAATACCCGTGTGATGCCTCCTCAAACGCCATCTTAAAGGTATGCAATAAAATCCTGAACTGCCGACCGTCCAGCACTTGACACTCACACCACCACTCCACCTGTGGAAGCACGACATCAATCAAACACAGGTGCTGCAATCCGTGTGCAGCACAGCAATCCCAACATCACAGACAAGAACACTACACTCGGTTCATACTAACTTGGCAGCTTATTTCACCCTCTAGGAGTTACTCCTCACTGGTTCACTATACTGTATTTTCATTTGCTTTATTGTCCTGTAGTTTCATCTTTAAATTTAGTCCATTTTGATCTATTCCTTCGGGCCACCCATGTGGGAGTACTTTTGGGGAACTCTGTGGTCTGGTTAAACTAATCTAAGCAGCTTACAGGTACTTATATTCAAACATTACAAAGCACTTAAAATAATTCTTTCAACAGCTTAAGATACTGTGGAATTTACTATAAATGTACACTATAAACTTTAGGTACTTTGAATAGTTATTAGTGTGAGCTATTGAAGCTCCTAATGTGGAAAACTGCACCAAATTTTATAATTATTATTATTACTACTACTTAGGTGGTGATGGATTTGCTGCCAAATTACTGTGAACGGAACTATACCAGTGCCTCAAGTGTGCAGACAGAGTGGGAGGTCTACAGTGGTGGCAGACATCCGACAAACACCACTACAACGTGGTGTCATTGGGGTTATCATTCTGGATGACCTTAGGCCCCAGCGGGTTCCAGTCATCAGTGATCAGCCTACAGTATGTGCTAGCTTAGAAGATGCATTATTAATTAGTCTATAAATATAATCCCCCTGCTTCATGCCCTTGATATTCACTTTTAAATATGGGGGTGCAATGCTAAATCTTCCACTAGCGGTTACTTCAACTGATTTAGTCTCCTCTACTGGCGCCAATGAGCGTGTCGCTTCACTGGTGCCCAGGTTTTTTCTATGCCGACAAGTACGGTGCTTTACGATACGTTAAGTTACGTTACACCCCACATCTTCATCATCACAGTCTCCGAGTTGAATTCACAGAGGTAGCCGCAATCTAGAATGCTTCACTGATCAGGCAATTCACCATCACATATAGGCATTCATCTTTTCCATGCAGCAACTAAGAGTGGAATCACGCTAGGTTACGTTGCGCCGCCCAGAATCTAACCAGGAACAACATTCAGCCGCCAGTCTCTTGAGTCGAGTCCACAGAGGTAGCCGCAACCATACCACACTTTTTGGGCAATCCACCGACATATGTAAGTCTTCTTTTCTTCTGTGCAGCATTTAAAAGTGGAATTCTGCAGCCGAGCATCTAACCAGTACCGACATTAAGCCACCACCGTCTCCGAGTTGAGTTCACAGAGTTGCGTGGGGTCCGTGGGGTCCCCGCCAGGTTGACTGGGGTCAACGTCCATGGGTTGTGTGGCAGTGGCGGCAGTGGCGGTGGTACTGGCGGCGACCACTGTTGGCACGGTGGTAGTGTCGCCGGCCCAGGAGGTGGGGTGTGGATAGGGACGGGCTCGGGCGTCACGGCGAGCTTTGCGTCGGGCCCGTCGTTGCTCCATGATCAGGCGGAGCTGCTCCACCTTGGTCCGCATCATCTGGTTCTCATCACTCGAGTCTGTTGACAAAGCTTAAATTATTACACCACACTTAACTGATCATAATAGAGCTACCCATAAACATATCTTTGCCTAGACTCCTGCTTGTCTCACATACCTGATCATAAAAAATCCTAGAACATATCTATCATAAGTTAGATCTATTTTGCAAGTTTTACATTATAATAACAGTATTTTACTCATGCTAGAACCCTGCTTTTTACAGGTCTTAGTTAATATATACGCTTCTCTAAAATAATGAGTTACAAGTACTGTATCAAACTTGGTCTGTATCATGTGGTTCATATCACTCAAGTCTGTTGACAACTTGACAAATCTGATATTTTAGCATACCGCACTTAATTTAACTGATATACAGGGTGGCACAGAATTCGGCTAACCACCTGGCAGACATTGGCAATGCTGCCTTTCTATACATCTGTGTATAGCAAACTATTGATTTTGACTGTATACTGGTCTATCAAGTATTGCTACCTGTGGGACTACTGAACTATAGAACCAAAGACTTTTACACCTTAAGGTGGTTTGGTCATCTGGAGTGCATGGAGAGTTAGGGAATGACTTAAAGATAGTATGACAGTGTGGAAGAGCAGAAATACTGTAGAGAAGCAGACCGAGAGGGAGATGGTGGATTGGAGATGAGAGATATACGAGTGAAAGTGGTGTTGGGTGGAAGGAGGGACACTGACTGACGGATGACAGAAGAGAATGGAGGACATATATTTGTGGCTACCCCCTCGGGGATCAATGAGCAATAGGTAATAGATTTAAAGAAAATCATCTAACCTTGTTCATTAGCCTGAGAGTTTTCCAACTTGCCTTCATTGGCATCAACCTGTGACTCTTGTCTGGATGTAGCACTAGATGACGTCCCTGTGTCACCCCCGCTTGGACCAACCCCAGCCCCCGTGCCCCTCTTCCCCGCTCCACCCTTGGTCCGGGCGGAGAAGGATGAAGTGGAGCCGGATGTGGAGGGCGTGGAGAGGGTGAGGGTGGATGTGGAGGAGTGACGACGGTACTGTGGAGTGGCACACAGTAGGTCATTGAGGATGTGGATGATAGTGGAGATGTCCCGTTTGGGTCGACCCTGCCGATCCTGCAGCGCTGGGTTTAGAGTCCCTGAGGAGATAAATAATGGTGATACTTCTCATAAATCTATACATAAACAGCAATAAAGTAAGTGTGAGTGAAAGTGTGTGAATATCTTTTTCTTTTCTTTTGTTAAATTTTCAGTTTGCCCAGGCGGAATATGGCAATAAGATTAAAAAATATACTTCTCATATACGGTAAGTGAGTTGATGTCAGCAATAGTATTGGCATAATATCAGCTCTAAACCTGATAAACTAAAGGCACATCTCAAAATCACATCTCTTAAAACTCTCATACATTGACAGTCAACTTCGTAAATGCTCGCATTAGTAATTACATTATATGCATTATTAAAAGACAGTGAATCATAGGGGGTTTGGTTTCATGTTTTATGTCCTAATTTGACCAGAATCTTGCTGTGTCACATATTATATAATTTCTCTGAGCATATTGGCAAGTTATGACCTTGTAAGCAAGTTATAAAGTATGAAACAATAAAGTCTCTGACGATGTCATACATCTGAGTACAGATGTATCTCGGTTTAGATCGATGACCCTGTCTTATAGACTAATAAAATATAATTTACCTGAGAAAGTGCCTGAGTAAACTCCTTTTCCATGATGGTGCATACTCTCAATAATAGCACCCTGTTTCTTGCTGCTGCTGCTGCTGCTGCTGCTACTGTTGTTACTGTTGGCTTGGCTGTTGCTGCTGTTGGCTTGGCTGTTGCTGCTCTGGTTGGTGTTGGTGTTGCTGCTGTTCTTGCTGCTTTCATTTCCAGTGTTACTGGTGGTGGTGCCACTGGTGCTGAAACTACTGGTGCTGGAGCATGTGCCGAGACCAGACAAACAACTGCTACCACAGTTGCTGCTCAGATTTCTAGTACCACTGCTGCTGGCACCGGCAGTACTATTACTGGTACTGTTATTGTTACTACTGGAGTTGGTGTTATTAGTGCTGTTGCTGCTGCTGCTGTTGCCACTGTTGCTGCTCTTAGTACTGGTGCTGGTGCTGGGGGTGGAGCTGCCAGTCTGGGAGTCGTGGGAGGTGGTGGCCACATCAGGTGAGGTAAAAGTGTCCTGAAAAGTTAAAAACTATTTTAAGTTTCTGAATATTTTCTGTTAAAAATATGATTTCAGACAATATTAAAGATGCATTTACACAAATAGTGTTACTAGGCACAAGTAGAAATGAGCTGACAATTAGCATTACATTAATGCAATATCAGGAGCTCCCCTAGCTGCAAGTACAGTATTATGACGGGTAGGCTAGTAAAGGCATTTACACATTCTAATTAAGTCTCAGTTGCCAATTAATCTTTAATCACAGTTAGTGCCACACTTTGTGCAACAAGCATAATTCAGAGATATTACCACACCATTTAAAGATATAATACAATCACAGACACAAATTATGTTCCAATTTGAGACCTCAAACATTTTATACTAATTTCTGAAAATGTTATGGTAGCAATAATAACTACAACTATGACATTCATTTAATATTAAAGATGATGAAATTATGATGGCAAATAAAACTGTAAACAATATGTGAACATACCTCCTTCTGGTCCGGCTTGGACGTGAGGACCTCAGAGGAGAGCTGCTTCAGGGTTTGTGTGAGGTTCCTGGAAGCCTCGGCCAGCGCCTTGGTGTCTAGTGAGGCCCTGGGGTCCGGTTCCTCCCCTCGGTGTGGGCAACCTCGTAGGGGTAAATCCTCGCACCCTAGACCCACCGGGGAGCTGGTGGACGACCCCGAGGAGCTGGACCCGGGGCTGTGGCTCGGGGTTGACGGGGAGGTTCGGAGATGGTGGTGATGGTGGTGGTGATGATGGTGGTGGTGCGGGGGTGTGGTCAAGCAGGGAACCGGGGGCGTCTGGTGGTGGTGGGGTGGTGACGAAGGGGAGCTGCAGCCTAGATGGTGGTGATGGTGGTGGTGCAGCAAGTTGTGGTGGTGATGGTGGTGGTGGTGAAGGGATGAGTATGACGGGGAAGAGGAGGCAGAGGAGAGGGAAGAGGTGGAGTTGGAAGGGGAGGGCGGTGGGCTGGCTCGGATGGGCTGGTGGGCGGACGAGGAGGAGGTAGGGGAGGACAAGTGACTAGGGTTCAGGGTGGTGGGGGTAGGGGGTGCTGCGGGCTGTGCTAGGTGGGTGGGGGAGTAACCGGAGCATGTGGCTGTGTGCTGTGTGTACGGAGAGGCTAGCGGATGTGTGTGTGCCGCAGGGGATGATGCACTACCCCTTGATGAGCCACCCTGATGCTCCTGATGTGCACCACTGTGGGCGTGATGTGTGTGAGCGTAGGCATGTGCATGTGAGTGTGCATAGGAGTGGGTGTGTGCGGGTTGCAGTCTGGTCTTCCGGGTGGCAGTGGGTGAGACGGTGGACAGCTGGAGTTGGATGAGCATCATGTGGTCACCCAGACGCATGGTGAGGTTAAGCGGTGCCTTGCCTGTGAGGAAGTCATTCACCTGACCATCGTTGAGACTCTCCAAGGCCTGCATCACACTCTGTTCTGGACGCTGAGTCTGCGGACAATAAGATACAATTAGTACATCTACAATAAAGAAGCAAAACAAGTCAACAGCATCAAATAATAATAACAATGAACGACATATACAGTATAGATGCAGCCATGTGTGCCCAAAACAATGTGTCAACTCAACCCCGGACCCTGGTCAACTCAACCCCGGTCAACTCAACCCTGGACCCTGGTCAACTCAACCCCGGTCAACTCAACCCCGGTCAACTCAACCCCGGTCAACTCAACCCCGGTCAACTCAACCCCGGTCAACTCAACCCCGGTCAACTCAACCCCGGTCAACTCAACCCCGGTCAACTCAACCCCGGTCAACTCAACCCTGGTCAACTCAACCCTGGACCCTGGTCAACTCAACCCCGATCAACTTAACCCTGGTCAACTCAACCCTGGACCCTGGTCAACTCAACCCTGGACCCTGGTCAACTCAACCCCGATCAACTTAACCCCGGTCAACTCAACCCCGATCAACATAACCCTAGTTAAGTCAACCCTTAGTTACCGTAACTCAACCTTGGTCAACTCAACCTTGGTCAACTCAACCCTGGTCAAATCAACCCTGGTCAAATCAACCCTGGATGAATCATAACAATCATGGAAACATAATAGTTTTAATTGGTATTGGTGAAGATGGTAACAATGATTGTGGTGGCAAATGGAAATGACAGTAGTCATGATAGTGCTGATGGTGATGATAATAGTGGTGATGGTGATTATAATTAAGTGGTGATAATGATGAAGTTGCTAATAGTGTGATGATGATAATAATAGTAGCGGTACTGATATTTCTTATCATATTGCTGATAATAATGATGGTGAATTAACTGGGGTTGAGTTGACTGCGTTTAAGTTGATCAGGGATTGAGTTGACTGGCCAACGCACAAAGGCGATACAATTATGCCAGGCCTACCGGGTATAGTATATTCGCTGTAAGTCGGCGAGAAATCATGACCTCTAACCTCTGTAACTCAAAAACGACTAGAGTAATCGAGCTAATATTTCTACCATTTGGGAAGAGTTAGTCAAGGAATAGATGTGGAAATTTACAGCCAATTTGCTCTAGTACTGTTTGAGTTACAGAGGATATTAGTCATGATTTCTCGCCTACTTGCAGCGAATAAACTATAACACATCACGGTATCAAATTGGGAAAATTTTGTTTAAATATTGGAATGAATATGGGAAGGAATACAGGAAACTTGCCATTACAATCAATATATTGAATTGGTCGCGTTATATCTTCCATGGATTTGCATGACGTAAATATACGCAAATGAACTTTTATCATCTGTAAGAACATAATAATTAAGTTATGTTGTGTTATAGAAAATTGATTACCGGTAACGGAAAAATATTAAATGGAGTCTGACACATACTATTGAATGGGTTACTTTGAATTTATCTTTCCTTGCTTACACTGGGTTTATTGTTATTTAAAAGGGATTGAATAGCTTATCAAGAACTGAACTGGGTAAAACAAACACAAACACTTTTAGAAGCAACACTACGTCAAAGTTCTGTATTGTACTGCAGACGACTGGGGAAAAAATAAATACAAAAATATATTAATTAAGAAGACGTTCCAAACCCCCTGCAAGCCAAAAATAGTCCTGGTTTCTCCTACATTGCATTTTATCCATCTAAGTATCCATCTCCCTCTCCT